>JACDNR010000365.1:0-45010 GCA_013421045.1 Propylea japonica | reverse complement strand
TTTGGATTCGCGTTTCTGACTTTGACGGGGGAGGTTATATTCCGAATATTTCCTAATCCTTTTGTCTAAAGTGAACGTATTTACCCATATTCCCAAGTGATTGTGTTCTATCATTGGTTTGGTGAGTGTATTATCCTAACAGTTTCGCACAGGCAGCCAAAATGAACATTGACAGCCCGGGACCGGAAGGTTCCCGGGTTCCACGAAGCTTAACACCCAAAGCTATGAGTACATTGAATGCTCTGGGAAATAATGAATTTTCCTGGGCTGATGTTGTAGAACTAGAATCGAAATTAATAAACTTCACTTCGTAAACAAGCTGAAAATGACAACGATTCAGAAATGATCACTGAGATTAACACTCTTTCACAGAACATCTCGTATATAAAAAATAATAATAGTAAACAACAACTAGAGATAAGCAGGTTTTTTCTTATGTAGCAAGAGATAAGGGTCCTTTTTTTGTATACGTTGAAGGTAAAAAGGGAAACATAGGCAATATGCATCCTCTGAAATTAGGTAAGTTTCTTTACGAAAATGACTATTTCAATTTAAAAGTTACAAGTATTAAAAGAAAGGTAGAAATAAAATTGGCATTGAGTTTTCTAATTATAAAGACGCCAATACTTTTGTAAAAGAAGCAAAATTCGAAGATTATGAAATATATATTCCACCACACCGACATACATAATATCTATGGAATAAGAGATATAGATACCTGTATCGATGAGGAAGAAATCTTAGAAAATGCTATAACGGATTGTGAAATATTAAAGGTTAGAAGACTTAAGAGGAAGGTTTTTGATGAAAATCAAAATAAAATTATATTTGTTGATTCAAAATCATGCGTCCTTACTTTCAGAAAATCAAACATCCCATCAAACATTGTTCTCTATCATAACCTTCTAGAGGTACAACAATACATAAGCCCAGTTGTTCAATGCTTTAATTGCCTACGTTACGGACATAGTGCCAAACTATGTAATGCACAATCGCGTTGTGCTAAATGCGGAAATAATCACGATGAATCCTATGTGATCTAAATGTAGTTAAATGTATTTTTTTGTGATCTCAACCATAAATCAACTGATAGAATATGTGCGGAATTTGATCGACAAAAACAAATAAAGGATTTGATGGCTGTTTTTAAATACACATATTTGAAGCAGATCTTCTACTCAAAAACAAAAATAAGACTAATCAGCAATTAATTAATGATAATAATAAACATTTCCCACAACTACCAAACAAACAAATACTTTTAATCCCATCCAACTACCTCCCACCATAACAAAGGCTACATTTGCTCAAATCGCAAATAATAAACACATTCTCTTCAGAAAAAAAATACCAAACAGTTCATAAACACAATCCGGTTCGACAAAATAAATTTACTCAATACATCATCAAAAATAAAAATCCAAGACCTAGACAGGAGATTGACAAAAAGAAAGAGAGGAATGTTTTGTACAATATATGCCAGATTACAAAAAAAATAAGCTATCCGATTGGAGGAAAGAAATAAACAAATTCAAGAAACACCAATTTCACCCTCATCTGATACGGATGTTTATATGGAGTGTATCGCACAGTCCTAGCACCTCTAAGGACAAGGTACATAAAAAAAATAAATATATTATCATCAGTTACATTAACAGAAGCCCAAATACATAATTTACCAACGAATAACTTCTAATTGACAATACATATATTAATTCGACAAATATAATAATTAAATTAAAAAAAAAAAAAAATAATAAAATAAATAAAAATTTAAAAAAGGTAAAGGAAGAAAGTTTTCATAGATTTATTATAGTAGACAATTTAAAAAAAAAAAGAAAAAATGAAAAATAGTAATTTCAGAATCTTGCAATGGAATATAAGATCTTTGTATGTTAATTATCTGGACCTATTGGAAAAATGGAACATTTAAAACCTAGTTTAGTGCTCTTTCTGAAACTTTCCTTAAAGAAAATAAGAGGTTAAATATCAGCAAATATTTCGCCCTACGGGACGATAGAGAGGATGGTAAGGGAGGAATTGCATTCCTAATCAGACAGAGATATTAAGTTTAGCAAAGTATGATGGACCTTCCTTCCAAATCACCAAGAACACAATGTCAGGCTATCCAAATCAATGACCTAATAATTGTCCACATTTATAACCCTCCAGACATAACCTTAAAAGTAGAATTCTTTAATTAACCAACTTGTGGCGCAGATTGGTAACAAATTTCTTATAATCGGTGACATCAATGCTCAAAGTCCTCTTTGGGGTGCAGGAATTCTAAACAAAAATGGGAGAACGATTGAGGAATTGCTAGACAACCACAATATATCCATTTTGAACGATGGTACCATTACGCGTCTCACCCCACCACATTGTAATGATAGTGCACCGGACCTGATTTGTGTGCTCATCTGATTTAACAAATAGCTGTATGTGGAGGGTGGAGTTTGATCCAGCTCAAAGTGATCATTTTCCAATAATCATCGATGTAAATTCTTTGAATATTACTTTCAATGAAATTGTACAACACAACGCGCAAATTTAATATAGAAAAAGCGAATTGGGAAAACTTTAATAGGTATATTACTGATAGATTACTTCTAGATAATGTCACCTCTTTGGCCCAATTCAATGAAATACTTAAGACAAGTGCCGAAGCTAATATTCCAATACTAAAACCTGTCAAATACAGTACTTTCAGGAATAGATGGTGGGATGAGGAGATCACATCGATGTTAACCGTCGCAGAGATGCTCTCAAAAAATTCATACGAAATCCAACCAAGGAAAACTTAATGCAGGCTAATAAATTGCGAGCTCAATCAAAAGCCCTTATGAAGGAAAAGAAGTCAAAATCGTTTGCCAATTTTGCGAGAATATTACTTTATGCAATATAAAACAGCATGGAAAGCGATCAGAAAATTCAAGGAAAACAACAACGCTCCTAGTTCGCAGACAGTCCCTTCCTCCCAGGTAGTACATGAATTGATGGCCAAGATGTCTCAACCCCGGTCCACACAAGTCATCCCTCAAGACCGATATCAAATGACGAAATGATCACCTCACCCTTTTCTCTGGCAGAACTTGAACTCGTTCTGCGTAATTGCAGCCCTTCAGCCCCAGGTGTCGATGAACTTCCTTATTTATGTTACAAGCAACTTCATAATCCCATTAAGATCAAACTAATAGAACTATTTAATGAGAGCCTAAAATCACCCTTAAATATATCAGACCTGAATAAAATCCTCATTTGCCCATTCACAAGCCAGGTAGACCCCCATCAAACCCCGATAATCTCCGTCCAATCGCACTGTCCCCTTGTATTATTAAAATTCTGGAAGCCCTTATCAAAAATAGATTAGACAAAAAATAGAATTAGCCCTCCAGTCACGTCCCTTGATCTTTGGTTTCAGAAGAGGTTATTCGGTAGTAGATAGCTTGGTGTATTTACTACGAACATCTATACCGCATTCGCAGAAAGGAAATGGTTATGGCCGTATTCCTGGACATTAAAGCAGCCTATGATAACGTAAATATTGCAATCTTAAGAAAGACATGTTAAAACTGAATATTCCCAAGGATGTTATAAATCTCATAATGGTTCTTCTACAGTCCAGAGAATGTAACACTTTTACCAGAAACTAACAACCTCATTGGCCCCTTTTTCTCCTGTAAGGGTTTTTACAAGGTTCTAAACTCAGCACTAATCTTTTTAATTTATACACTAAAGATGTCTCGGACTGTGCAGTTGATAATGTTACCATAGGGCAATATGCAGACGACTTCTATCTGATGTGTTCGGGAAATGATATGGGCATAATGTATGAGAAGATGTCGGCATCTTTGGATAAAATATCTGAATGGCTGAAGGAAAGAGGCCTGTCGATATCAGTCAACAAGTCTTCGGCGATATTATTCACAAGGAAGCCACTGCCCAAGATTATACCGTGCTTATCTGTCAATGGTGGGGATATACAATGGAAATCTCAGATAAAATATTTGGGGATATTTTTCGACAGCAAATTGACCTGGAAGGAACAAATAGATCAGAGCTGCAGCAAAGCCAAAAGGGGCATAAATTTAATTAAAATACTATGTAAGACATGGTGGGGATCTCAACCTAAAAACCTCTTGATGCTCTATTCAGCGTTGGTAAGACCTCATTTGGACTATGGCTCGACCATCTTAGCAAAATGTTCCAAACAAAATCTAAGGAAATTGGATAGCACTCAATATCAAGCCTTACGAGTGGTGATGGGATATATGAAGTCTACACCCATTAATGTTATCCTGTCTGAATGCGGAGAACTCCCCCTAGAAAAAGAAGATTCATTCTAGCATCTAAATATGTTGCCAACAAAATGCAAATTTCTAATAGCCCTATTATACAGAACATTAGAATATTACATGACAAACAAAACTTTTTCCGTCGATTTCAAAAACCAGCCTACCTGATAGCATATGAAGAACTTCGGATGCACAGAGCAAAAATCCAGTCGGAGGTAACTTTGCCATTCTATTGCTTAGAATATGACCATCATGCATTTCCCTGCAACATCCTTTTTCCCTCCCTCCATAAGGATGAAACCGGTGTAAATTTGAAATTTAAATTGTTTTGTGATGAAAAATTTTTTAATTACCATAAAATTTTTACGGATGCCTCGGTAAAGACTGATGATAATTATTTCACTTCAGTAGGCATAGGTATATACTCAGAAACTGATGACGCTAAATATTCTTACAGGCTTCCTGACTATTGGTCCACCTTTTCTTCCGAAATGCTTGCAATAGAAAAAGCATTAAAATACATACAAGAGCGAAAAATAGATAAAACAGTGATATTTTCAGATTCCAGGAGTTCATTGATGAAACTTAAATATTGGAAACTAGAGTCTAACATTGATATAACCACAGCAAGAGTTAAAAAATTATGGGCACAACTATCATCTCAAGGTCTTTCAATCACAGGTGTGTGGATACCGAGTCATTGCGGCATTGAGGGAAATGAATTGGCAGACAAACTTGCAAATCAGGGCAGGGAGGGTCTGAACATCCTCAATTACAAAGGAGGATCTAAACTTATAACTAATAAATTGTAAACGACACGAAAAATGTGTGGAATAGAGAGTTAGCATCTTGGGGGAAAATAAAGGGTAGAACCTATACACATATGCGAAGTAGAGATAGAATAATCTAAGATTTCCCTTTGCGTTACTTAAATCCAATCTACATCGTAGAACTATTGTGACAATTATGAGAATGCGCTCTGGACATTGTCTAACTCCTGAACATCTCTTTAAATTGGTATATACCCTAACCCTGACTGTCAATGTGGCGAAAAGGGAGACTTATCTCATATTCTGTTCGACTGTGAACAGAACAGACATAACTGTAACATCTTGTACAATGCATTACAAAAACTGAATTTTCCCTTACCAATTAATATATATGAGGTGGTTTTCTCTGAAAGAGAAGAAGTGATTGAATTAATTGCGGATTTTCTGGATAAGTCAGGTTTGAAGATTTGAAGAAGAAAAAAAAAAAAAAAAAAAAAAATTTTTTTTTTGTTTGGCTGTCTGTAGCACTAGTGTTCATCCCATTTATGTATGTTTTGTGATGTATTTCCTATGTTGAGAGACCTTTCTCCTTTCCTAGGGAGGGCGTAGGTGAATTCCTAAAGTTCAAAAAAGTTACAAGCAGAAAGCGAAGACCACCATAATCTGGGTACATGCTGCGGCGAGCCCAAGTTCTCTCTTTTTTCTAAAAAGAGAACGAGACAACAACAACAACAACACATGACAGTTGTCTAATTTTCCGATGTCATAATAATTAATAAATTATGAAACGTCAAAAAATTCAACATTTTCTTTCGTTCTTTTCGATATCTTGCAGACGGTCTAGAGAAACGGTTCTTTAGTGGGACCTTGCGACGTTATTCGACATCGGGTCGACAGCGAAAGCGACGTTCGAGGAGCAATTTCTTCGGAGCCTATCGAATTCTACGGGACGCTTTTTCGCAAAATTGACGAAATTGACCCTTTTCGGGAATTTTTTTAAAAATGTTCCCGACGCCGCTTCGCGGCGTCGGATGTCTCTAAGAAACTTCCGTCCTTCCTCTTCAAGCCTCGCCCTTCGGGCTCGGTCAAATCTTCTTGTACAACCCACAATAAATCAACAAAAACACCCCTAAAACAACCCAACATTTCTGTGAACCCCGTCTGTGATCCCTTATCCTTTTAGTATAGTAAACTAGTTTGGCCCAGTTGTTTCGTGAAACCGGTAGGTCAATATTTTCGGGTAGATCAATTGAATCGGTAGGTCAATTGAACCCATAGATCAGATGAACGGTAGGTCAGTTGAACCGTTCTGTATTCGAGAATTTACGGAGAACACCCTGTATATAATTATTGTACACAAACATCAGTGGTTATTGATCGTTCATAGAATACATATTTGATATATTTATGGGTATCTCTCTGACTTAGGTTTTCGTACCAAAGTAAGCTCGTAAATGGTTAGAATATAAGAAGATAGTTGGTTGGTTATTATTATTATCATATTATGAATAATATGGTATCGTTTTTTCTGTTTACTGATATCCTCTCTATAGTTTGAAACATTAAAGTCCATCCTGTATATTCGAACACATATCGTATTTCATTGAAAGCTTCCTGTTATAACGTGAAAATTGAAAATGTTTGACTCGCCCCTGTATCAATCAGAAACATATTTTCGACATTCTTAGAAAAATAGACGAAATTTAAATGAATACTTCACTCGATTCAATAATTCCACCGATTTCATTGAAAGCTACGCAGAACTTAACAATTTTTGACTCACCCCGGTACTACTGGATCCACATATCACGTAGTTAATCGTCAAACCACTGCAATGGTGTGACGTCACCACTGTTTATATCAGACTTTAACGGGTTTTATTAGGAATCAAAAGACATGTAAAACATATCAGGATATCGACAAAATATATTGAAATCTCGATAATCATCAAAATACATACAGTTTATATCATTTCTTGGCGTATTTCGATTCAAATAACGTTTTCCACTCGAAACGAACCAATGCAATGTTTACATCAGACGTACCAGTGTCAAAAGTAATTTGTTCTTCCTGGTAATTTATAGGTTTCTCTCTGATTTTGTTTTTCGTCTCAAAGTAAGCTCGTAAATGTTTAGAATATATAAGATAGTTGGTTGGTTATTATAATATGAATAAAATGGTATCGTTTTTTTTCTGTTTACTGACATCCTCTCGATAGTTTGAAACATTAAAGGCCATCCTGTATATTCGATCATGTTTCATTCTCCATCGAACAATTCAATCGTATTTGATATTTCAAGTTTTGAAACTGTTCATTAAAGAATCAAAATCAAAATTTTGTCGAATGGATCTTCCTTCGACTTATAATCTTATAATATCAGACATGTTTATAGACACACCCTGTAGATATTTAGAGCTTCTATTGAAAATTATTTCGCGTATTCTGTTTTGATCTGTTTTAATGTTAAATTGCTGATATATTGCTGATTATTCAAAGTCAATGAAAATGAGATATAATTAACATATTTATATTTTCTTTCAAATCAAAGAGCTTATATACTTTACATAATGTAATGACTCGAAACATGTTCAAACTAAGATTAGTTCCTGACCGTTTTTACAAAATTCATATTAAAAACTAAAACTTAATATCTATTTTGATTCGAAGGATATCTCAAAATCTTAATTCAATAAATAATAAATGTTAAATGAATTTAAAATATTGAAAATTGGAGAAATTTTAATGGAAATAATATAATGAATAGTATATGATTGATAAATTGAGTAAATATTACCGAATGAGTAACATTATTCATTCAGATTTCATCTTTGGAAAAAAAAATTACAAAGGTTGTGTTTCTTCTCGCATTCGAACATAATCTTGATGTTGATGATGACATGTTCAGTTAATCCTTTTTTCATCGAAAGTCTTGATGATTCCATGTTCCAAATGATCCAATGTTGCGTTCCGAAGTTTCAATAACTGAAAAGAAAAAATGTATTAGGTTTTTTTCTATATGGAATTTAAATGTAACAATTTGAAGAAATCTGTTTTTGAAAATGTATTCATCGAAAATTATTGTAGCTAATAAAAGTTTGAAGCAATGAATTTCACATGCAAATTTCAACATTTCATTCTTCTGGATATGATTATGGTGATGGAAGTACTTGCTATTAGTCCATCAAAAGTGTTGTCAGTTGAAATTATCGCTGGTGGTTTGCTCGGTGTAGATAATTAATATGTCCATCTTCATTTAAATCTGAATTCTAGGTACTCTTGAGATGTCCATACCAAACAGAAATCTCATAATTGCGGGATTTTGGTAGTGGTAACATAAGCAGCTTTTTTTTGCAATAGAAAACATGAAAATGTATTCAGCTGTTGTCGGTAACTGCAATTCGCATAGTTGTGTTATCAACTTTGATCGGTTTTTTCGCTATTAATTTCACTCGTCTCAGATGTTAAAGTAGATGCCTATTATCTCAGCATGGGATGCTATGACACGTTCTGAATCGATTGCGAAGTTGCATAAAATCTATTCGGTTGATATGTATTCCTCAACTCTCTTGGAGAACTCAACATCCAAAATTCATTCATTCACACTCCCAGTATAATTAAAAAATTCAGTATTCAAAAATATTTCAATTATATTCATTGAATTTCGAACAACGACTTAATAATTTTTTTAAATATGTCCAAAAACGTTTGATTTAAATATTGATGCTTTTATATTGAAAAATTAGGTATTATACAACAAAATATAAAAAAATATGAATGTTTTTCTATTCACCTGCAGTCTTTGCCCGTTTCTTATTATTAATAACCTTTCGGTTATCCCTCCAGCCGCGTCCTGCCGTCCTCTTTTTAGCCATTCTGAATCTGATGAAGAGAAAAAATAAATCTCAATTTATATGAATATACGTTCAATTCCGTCAATACGTGAATTGATCATCAATTAAATGGAAATTCTGAAGGAAAATTACATTATGATTATCTTTTTATGGAAAAAATTTTGATGAAATAAATCTGAATGCGTGAAATACGTCGATCAATATCTGTTAGGAATTATAATGAACACTGAACAGTCAGAATAAAATGAAATTCAAGTAATACTATTTGTTTTACTTACTATTTATTAATGCAGGAGAAAGATTTTCAAATCAAAAACTACAAAACTCAAATTGGAATATGCAAAATCCAAATGAATGTCAAATATAATACGACGCTAGCGTCGATACAA
The DNA here is from genome assembly GCA_013421045.1 of Propylea japonica. Lineage (NCBI taxonomy): Eukaryota > Metazoa > Arthropoda > Insecta > Coleoptera > Coccinellidae > Propylea > Propylea japonica. The sequence goes on along the minus strand of JACDNR010000365.1, from coordinate 35,704 downwards.
ATATTTTTCAAAGCCACCGCAGCATTTATTTTTCCGCTAATAAAAAATCAAATCATAGAATGGTTATACCTTGTCCATCGACTCGACAAAATCAATCATTGTCAGTTGAATTGTTAGATTATTAATTATTAACAGGTGAGGAATATATTTTACTTGAATTATTGAAATTCTATAAAAATATATAACGTAAGATGAATTTTAAATTGAATAATTTCAATTTTGCGATAATAATGACTTGATATCGATATTTTCAGTTATAGATACTTAAAATGGAAGCAAAAACGGAAAAAACAAATATGCGAGTTGCTAATGCCAGTAACAACGTAAGTGTATATGAATTTGTTCACTTTTTGCAATTTACTAAATAATTGATTTTGTTAAAACAGTATAAAATAATGATGCGGGAATTAAGCAACGTGGCGGATAGATTGTTCGAGGCCAACACTACAGTGGCACTCAGGACACTGGATTCCATCACGCAGTGTAGATTTGTGAGTAATTTCTTTTACATCGATAATAATTATAAAAACGCGCAAACACTTCCGTTCGAATTGAATATACCTAATCACTATTAGTATTTTAAATTGGAAAAACACGATTTGAATTACGTAACAAAGTACATGATGTTTTCCATATTAAAACTCATATCCAGAAAATGTGATTATAAGCAAGAGAGCGATTAATTTACACTCATTTTAAATGAAGACAACTCATTTATTTCATACCTTTGAGATCTTCGTTCAATATTGATCTACTCAATGTAATCGTTTATAGGGACCTATAGTTTCAGCTGGCAATTTATTAATTTTTTCATTTTCACCATCTCTCTGAGAAATTGATATTTGAGTGGAACTTTTTTTTTGGGAATAATGTGTATTGAACAACGAAAACCGTTAAATAATCTAAAAAAACAAATATACATTGATGCATAGAATACTCATCAAGATAACTGAAATATTATCTCAGTTATTATTCAGAAACTTATTTTCTTGAAATTTCATCAACTTTTGTGTTTTATGAGTTATGATTTTACTCACTTTTTTTAATGAGCCAAATAATTGCCCCCTAATGAAAATTAGAAGCCTTAAGTAGAGCGTCCACCTATCGGCAGCGAACGAAGCGGATTTTAGAATTCTTTGTATAGAATCCGATTCGTTCGGCTCGGGTAGGTGGACGCGATTCCATTAGTTTCTATACAAAGCATTCTAAAATCTGCTTCGTCCGCTGCCGATAGGTGGACGCTTACCTTTAATTGTCTAGATTATATGTTATTTTCTTTTTAAAGCAATATCAGCAGAATGGGCACAAAAAAAAGAAGCCGAGAAGAAATATTAATAAAAAAAAATCAGACAATAACGATAACCCCCCTGCGGCCCCTGCTGTGGAGGCAGAAATGAGAGAAGCTGAAAACTGAATTTATTTTTGTTGTTTTTTCTGAATAAATAAATAGAGAAAATGTTGATAATTATTTTTGAGAATTCGAAAATATGAAGTTTTCATATGTTGAATGAATCAAGGCATATAACGGTTGAAATATTTCTCAGAAAAACTATGTTCAGAAGAAAGCCTATAACCTCTGCCAGCTTTTTTATCGTTTATTTTGAAAGAAATAAATAAAATGGCTCATTGAAATTTATATTTTTGAAAAATACCACTGAATAAGATATGTTATAATTATGCAATAATACTAAAAGTAATTTTGAAATTTTCACAATATCATATTATACACTATCATTATTCAATATATTTATTTAATTTATACAGTAATTTTAACCTACGATATTCCAGTTATTATCATTGTCACCATCAAAACATAACAGTTCTTTATTTTCTTTCTGAATACAGCTTTTTTCAATTAATTCTCCAAGTTTCAACAGAGAAAAAAAAACTTGAAACTGAGTATGTACCAGATATAGTGAAAAGAGATTCCTTCAATTTTCTGTGAGAGCCCTAAACTTGATCACAATTGGCATTTATCTGCATTAGGTGGACATTTCAATTTTCATCTGGAACCCTTATCAACACTTGAAACAAAATTCTCTAGACTCAGTAATGCATTTTAAGGTAAACCAAGTTGTTCCGAGCTCCTTCAACAAAACTTAAGTACCTTTTTAAATTTCATTTTTGAATTGAACGATTTGAATACTTTAGCGATGCTAAACTTCATTAATGCAATTGAAAGAAAACTACATGCTATAAAAGGACTTTCAAAAGGTAAAAAGAACTTGAAACTGAGTAAGTACCAGATGTACTGTTCAAGCACTAAACTTGATCACAATTGGTTAAAGAGAGCTTCAATAACAAATATGTTTTTTACTCAATCTTTCAAGTGCAAATATGACAATGAATATCATACTTTCCACTGTAGAAATTTATTCCAATGTAAAATAATAGGTTATAAACTATAATTATTATTGATCAAGGGCATTCATAGTAGGTATTTGATAAAACTCTCGCAAAAGCTTTTCAGTAAAAAAGCTAGTATACAATTTTTGTATAGACAATCCGATTATAACAATCAGTAAATAAAATTAGTTGTCCATGGAAGATTGCATAATGAGAAATTTGTACAATAATCAATAATGCAGGTGATTGATATTTTACAACTTTGTAAAAAAGTAACATCGAAACATTTCATAGGATTCTTCATTTTTCTTATGATTAACAACCCATAAATTATGTTACTTATAAATGTCTCAACAGACAGCAGTTTCCATAATTCTATTTTATGTGTAAGACTTAGACATAAAGGTACACGGTCGGGCATGATCTTGAGATGATTTTGCAGCTGAAATAAAAGAAGTAATGCAAAATTAGCAAATATGATAATTTGGTTGTTCACATTGAAATATTGGAGAATAATTGAAACTGAAAAATGAAAGTAGGACAATGAATAAATGAAAGATCTTTGAATGAAGCAAATTATGACTTTGCGTTGAGCAATCGGAAATCTACAATTAAGAGCCAACATTTTGCAAAATATATAAGGATTTTCTTCTATTCTTCTTCAACATTTCAAAAGATTTTGTTTTGAGAGAAACCATTTTAAAATTTGTGGTTCAGACATGATGATTATACACCTATAATATCTTTCAAAACTCACATTCGTACGTACTTCCTTTGATCCAATTAGCAGAACTACATAAATATGGTACATCTATTCCATCAATGATGTCAAACCTTTTTATATGAAAATGTGCCTTCAATATCAGTTATCGATATTATATTGCATAATACTTTCAATATGGAATCTTTATATCCTTCATTCTTGACATGGTTTCAATGCAGCTGCAACATTAAAAAAAACACAAAATGAGTAAATATGAGCCTTTGGTATTTCCGGGTCAATTGCTACATGAAAATATTAAAAAAACCTTCAATATTTGAGGGTTAATGTGTGAAAAGCCTCAAGTATCAATCACAACACTACAAACCAAATTTTTTCAAGTATTTTTAGAGATAAAAATCACCGAACGGAACAACCGTATGAACATGATACAATTTGATACTCACATTCTTATATATTTCTTAACATCCCAACTGTGACACATTTATTAGATTTACATATATCCAACATCCATTCCTTTGTAGGTCTTCAATCTTTCTGTACGGAAATCTATCTCCACAAACGTCAGTTCTCAATATTCTATTGTATCTTGCCATAATTTGATCGATCAATGCGGTAAGACCTCTAAATTGATATGCTTCCAGGGTTAGTATTTGATAGAACTATAGCAGAATCCTTTCAGTAAAAACGTAGGTACCTACCAACGGAATAACCTAACTTATTGTTCATAATTCGAAGCTTTTATTTCCTTGTGTTGTAACTTTATAAAGGTCATTTTGTATCTATCTGAAATGCGAATCATCTTCTTAAATAACAATGGTAATATCATGTTTTTCATGTAATAGTTTACATAATAAATTTGTAACTACCTCTTACAATGAGAGCATCGTAAGTTTCTTGATTATGGAACATCTAAGTATCGACTTGTATCCTCTGTATTTCCTTTTACAACCAGGATGTTCATTTGCTTTAGGAACAATAAAGCAAATCAAAACATACCTTTACAGACGAACAACTCACACAGGTTCTAAACGGTGTTTGAATTAAACACCTCTATTTTTCTGCGCCTGAAACATATTACAATTAGTCGAACGAACGTTAAATTCGAGATTGCTAGCTGATTTACCTTTTAAAAGGCGATTCTTCAGTCCAAAAGAACGACTTGCCTCAGTTTGAACGGTATAACCTAACTTTCCATACTTCCTTAGTGTTCATAAATTTCCTTCGACAGCTGGAACTTGAATTTACGAATCGATCGATTCAGAAAGACCTCTAAATAAATATTCGAGCCTCTGTTACCTTCATCTGGATCTTTTTCTATCTGAAAACAGCATTAATTATGAACAACATTTGATCACAGAATACACTCGATCTTTGAAATGTCACAAGGATAAATAAGTAAGACAAATCTTCTTTTTCTTCTTCTTTTACTGTGCTCGCCAGCAGGACCATATAATATAATATAATATGAAAATATGATATGTAGAGTATTTTCGTTATAATATGAGTATTTCATTATTTAATCATATAATGATATTTATTTGAATTTTTTTCTGAGAAACCTAGTCCAACATAGAGAACATCGAGCTATCTTTTCTATGTTGTAAAGAAGAAAAAGAATTCTCATTTATGTTTTAAAGTTAACAGCTATTTGATATGATATGAATAATTATAAACATCTTAAGTTGAAATTCAATATTCAGATTTTCCATTGACCGAAATGAAAAGGAAATATGTTTGGAAGGATTATCAATTTATGGAAAAAAATATTTAACAACTGCCATTTTAAAACATAAACAACGACAATATTGATAAGGAATAAGTTCTGATTCTGAATGGAAATAAAGCAGTTTCAGTGTTTTAATAATAGGTTAATTCTTACTGGATAAAGAACTGTGTCGAGTGAAGATTGGTTTTTAAATCAATTCTCGTTTGCGAAAAGCATTTGGAACAACATCACATAAGAACAGGATATTGTATATTGTGTAACTTATTCTGACATTAATTGATTTATGTCGATAGACGTCAAGCAACCGATGTAACATTCTAAGTAATAATAAAAATTCCTTCCAACGAAATATGTACATTTGAAACTGAATATTAAGAATTAAATGCGATTATCAATATTGTGTTTTAGCCTTATAACCGATCAAAGTTTTCTATAGACTCAAGCTTTCAATAATCATATCCCTGTATAGACTTGATTGAAGGATGAATATTATACCTTCGATTATATATTCATTCAAGATATTTAAGATCATCAATTTGCTCATTTTCTATTCAAAAAATGTTGATACCAAGACACTGTATAATTTAATATTTTAATTACTTCTTGAAGATGCGATTCTTCACATATTGTACAATTTCTTTATATAAGCAAAAGTTGATGGTAATTGTTAATTGATGTCTGTAATATATGGTATTCTTTATCGATACTCCAGAAGGATCAACATTCCTTATAAAGAAATATGTACATTTAGAATCGAATATCATAAATATTGAAAAGCCGCTCCATCAATTTTCTTTTTGAGCCTTATGCCTGATCGAAGTTTGGTGAAAATGGCTTTCCAGAGTATATAATTGATACCAAATCTGTTATAGACTCAAGCTTTCAATTACTAATATTCATATCCCTATCACAGATTCACATGAAGAAAGAATATCACGACTTCGGTTACATATGGAAATTTATTCCGATTCACATTTTTAGGTAACAACTGATATAAATTATTCTCCAGGGGAAATTCCAGGGCTTTCCAAAGTAGGTATTTGATAGAACATTCCCAACAGCCTGCCAGTAAAAACATGGGTAGGTACATATAGATTTTTGGTATACCTAGGAGATGACAGTTCATAACCGAAGTTGGAGATTAATCTCAATTTTCACTTGAGGACCTGAATCAAAGAAAAATTTGTCAAACAATCGTTAAAATTCGAGTAACTTGCTGACTTACGTGTTTAGAAGTGTTTTTTCGGTCAGGTACCGGAATTCGATTTGACTCGATATTGTAACCTTCACAACAAATCATTTATCATGAATTTACTTCGATATCTGTGAATGCAATTTACACATCTCGGATGCTGAAAGACCTCTGAATTGGTATTCTTTATCGTATCATGTAATGTTCAAATATTTGGGTTCATTTCAAATTTGTTGGTTAAGATTTTCAAATCAAAAACTCAACGTAAACCTGAAATGTATAATGATTAACGGAATGAAAGATAGAAAAGGATATTTTGGGCCTACCTCTTTCTTTTCCTTTCGAAAGGAATTAATTTCAACCTTATTTAATTTGTTTACATCGAGCTGAATGGAAATGACGTATATTTAAAGTAGGGAATTTTTGTTGGCGCCCTAAAATGCAATGAAATTAGGCGATTGAACGTTAAGAAATGACATTTCGAGAATACCTAGCCTTATTTATGAAGATTTTCGTTCGACATGTAAAAATTTCCAAACTTCACATACATGTATAACTCATTTGACTCGTCATTGATATTTAGAATAGCTGGAAAAAAAAAATAAGGGGTTAAAACTCGTGCCTTTTGATTAAAATACGTTATTTTTACCTATTTTCCGTTCTATCTGTTTCTTTTTCCATCTCAAAATGGCACATGAAGAAAGAATATCCACCTTCCGTTACCTAGATATGGAAATTTATTCCAATTCACATTTTTAGGTAACAACTGATATAAATTATTCTCCAGGGGAAATTCCAGGGCTTTCTAAAGTAGGTTGTTCATAGAACATTCCCAACAGCCTGCCAGTAAAAACATGGGTACATATAGATTTTTGGTATACCTAGTTGATGACAGTTCATAACCGAAGTTGGAGATTAATCTCAATTTTCACTTGAGGACCTGAATCAAAGAAAAATTTGTCAAACAATCGTTAAAATTCGAGTAACTTGCTGACTTACCTGTTCAGAAGCGTTTTTCGGTCAGGTACCGGAATTCTATTTGACTCGGTATTATAGGTAATCTTCACAATATAATGAATTTCCTTCGATACACCTGTAAATGCAATTTACACATCTCGGATGCTGAAATACCTCTGAATTGGTATTCTTTATCGTATCATGTAATGTTCAGATATTTAGGTTCATTTCAAATTTGTTGGTTAAGATTTTCAAATCAAAAACTCAAGGTAAACCTGAAATGTATAATGATTAACGGAATGAAAGATAGAAAAGGATATTTTGGGCTTACCTCTCTCTTTTCTTTTCGAAAGGAATTAATTTCTCCTTATTAAATTTGTTCACATCGAGCTAAATGGAAATGACGTATATTTAAAGTAGGGAATTTTTGTTGGCGCCCTAAAATGCAATGAAATTAGGTGATTGAACGTAAGGAAATGACATTTCGAGAATACCTAGCCTTATTCATGAAGATTTTCGTTCGAAATGTAAAAATTTCCAAACTTCACATACATGTATAACTCATTTGACTCGTCATTGATATTTAGAATAGCTGGAAAAAAAATAAGGGGTTAAAACTCGTGCCTTATGATTGAAATACGATATTTTTACCCATTTTCCGTTCTATCTGTTTCTTTTTCCATCTCAAAATGGCAAATTGTTGACATGTCGAAACTGATGAATTTTCTTGAATTAGATAAGTCGCTGGTACTTGAATTTATGTATTTATCTAGGCGATTTTCCTATTCTTCGTGAGTTTTCTTGGTAAACCATACCTTCATTTGAAACTAAGTAATTGTTTTGTATATTTCTTCAGGTTATCCAAATATTTATGGGTTTTCCTTGGACATTCACGGGTTCAAAATGACATTTTCGTGATGAAATTCAGAAAATATTCGAAAAATGTGCATTTGATCGCTGAAATGTTATGAATTCGTTGAATGAACGTTGAAATAGACGATTTCATATAAACTTACCGATTCAAATAACGTTTTCCACTCGAAACGGACCAATGTTTACATCGTACGTACCTATGTCAAAAGTAATTTGTTGTTCCTGGTAATTTAAGAATTCTTGAAACAAATATGTTTATTAATAAACGTTCTCAAACTATTCAAAAAGGATATTCGTACCTTATTTCATTTGGATCGGCCCTATTTCGTTTACAATGAACCAAAATTCTGAGGCACTTTCCTCACGTAAACACATCTGACAGTTCTAATTAATTTTCCTATGAGAATGACATCGAAAAATGAAGCAATTTAAGAAACGTCAAAAAATTCAACATTTTCTTTCGTTCTTTTCGATATCTTGCAGACGGTCTAGAGAAACGGTTCTTTAGTGGGACCTTGCGACGTTATTCGACATCGGGTCGACAGCGACAGCGACGTTCGAGGAGCAATTTCTTCGGAGCCTATCGAATTCTACGGGGACGCTTTTTCGCAAAATTGACGAAATTGACCGTTTTCGGGAATTTTTTTAAAAATGTTCCCGACGCCGCTTCGCGGCGTCGGACGTCTCTAAAGAAACTTCCGTCCTTCCTCTTCATGGCGCGACCTTCGGTCGCGCAAAAATCCACCCCCAAAACCCACAATAAATCAACAAAAACACCCCTAAAACACACCAACATTTCTGTGAACCCCGTCTGTGATCCCTTATCCTTTTAGTATAAGTGAACTAGTGAGCCCAGTGGTTTCGTGAAAATCGGTAGGTCAATTGAACCCATAGATCAGATGAACGGTAGGTCAGTTGAACCGTTCTGTATTCGAGAATTTACGGAGAACACCCTGTATATAATTATTGTACACAAACATCAGTGGTTATTGATCGTTCATAGAATACATATTTGATATATTTATGGGTATCTCTCTGACTTAGGTTTTCGTACCAAAGTAAGCTCGTAAATGGTTAGAATATAAGAAGATAGTTGGTTGGTTATTATTATTATCATATTATGAATAATATGGTATCGTTTTTTCTGTTTACTGATATCCTCTCTATAGTTTGAAACATTAAAGTCCATCCTGTATATTCGAACACATATCGTATTTCATTGAAAGCTTCCTGTTATAACGTGAAAATTGAAAATGTTTGACTCGCCCCTGTATCAATCAGAAACATATTTTCGACATTCTTAGAAAAATAGACGAAATTTAAATGAATACTTCACTCGATTCAATAATTCCACCGATTTCATTGAAAGCTACGCAGAACTTAACAATTTTTGACTCACCCCGGTACTACTGGATCCACATATCACGTAGTTAATCGTCAAACCACTGCAATGGTGTGACGTCACCACTGTTTATATCAGACTTTAACGGGTTTTATTAGGAATCAAAAGACATGTAAAACATATCAGGATATCGACAAAATATATTGAAATCTCGATAATCATCAAAATACATACAGTTTATATCATTTCTTGGCGTATTTCGATTCAAATAACGTTTTCCACTCGAAACGAACCAATGCAATGTTTACATCAGACGTACCAGTGTCAAAAGTAATTTGTTCTTCCTGGTAATTTATAGGTTTCTCTCTGATTTTGTTTTTCGTCTCAAAGTAAGCTCGTAAATGTTTAGAATATATAAGATAGTTGGTTGGTTATTATAATATGAATAAAATGGTATCGTTTTTTTCTGTTTACTGACATCCTCTCGATAGTTTGAAACATTAAAGGCCATCCTGTATATTCGATCATGTTTCATTCTCCATCGAACAATTCAATCGTATTTGATATTTCAAGTTTTGAAACTGTTCATTAAAGAATCAAAATCAAAATTTTGTCGAATGGATCTTCCTTCGACTTATAATCTTATAATATCAGACATGTTTATAGACACACCCTGTAGATATTTAGAGCTTCTATTGAAAATTATTACGCGGATTCTGTTTTGATCTGTTTTAATGTTAAATTGCTGATATATTGCTGATTATTCAAAGTCAATGAAAATGAGATATAATTAACATATTTATATTTTCTTTTAAATCAAAGAGCTTATATACTTTACATAATGTAATGACTCGAAACATGTTCAAACTAAGATTAGTTCCTGACCGTTTTTACAAAATTCATATTAAAAACTAAAACTTAATATCTATTTTGATTCGAAGGATATCTCAAAATCTTAATTCAATAAATAATAAATGTTAAATGAATTTAAAATATTGAAAATTGGAGAAATTTTAATGGAAATAATATAATGAATAGTATATGATTGATAAATTGAGTAAATATTACCGAATGAGTAACATTATTCATTCAGATTTCATCTTTGGAAAAAAAATTACAAAGGTTGTGTTTCTTCTCGCATTCGAACATAATCTTGATGTTGATGATGACATGTTCAGTTAATCCTTTTTTCATCGAAAGTCTTGATGATTCCATGTTCCAAATGATCCAATGTTGCGTTCCGAAGTTTCAATAACTGAAAAGAAAAAATGTATTAGGTTTTTTTCTATATGGAATTTAAATGTAACAATTTGAAGAAATCTGTTTTTGAAAATGTATTCATCGAAAATTATTGTAGCTAATAAAAGTTTGAAGCAATGAATTTCACATGCAAATTTCAACATTTCATTCTTCTGGATATGATTATGGTGATGGAAGTACTTGCTATTAGTCCATCAAAAGTGTTGTCAGTTGAAATTATCGCTGGTGGTTTGCTCGGTGTAGATAATTAATATGTCCATCCTCATTTAAATCTGAATTCTAGGTACTCTTGAGATGTCCATACCAAACAGAAATCTCATAATTGCGGGATTTTGGTAGTGGTAACATAAGCAGCTTTTTTTTGCAATAGAAAACATGAAAATGTATTCAGCTGTTGTCGGTAACTGCAATTCGCATAGTTGTGTTATCAACTTTGATCGGTTTTTTCGCTATTAATTTCACTCGTCTCAGATGTTAAAGTAGATGCCTATTATCTCAGCATGGGATGCTATGACACGTTCTGAATCGATTGCGAAGTTGCATAAAATCTATTCGGTTGATATGTATTCCTCAACTCTCTTGGAGAACTCAACATCCAAAGTATTCATCCTCAACGTGTATTCTGGATAGAAAAGTGAATTGTCTGTTTCGTTCTGATCTCATCATGGTTAACACAATTATTAGCGTTCTGTGAAAATAGAATGAAAGATTAGTGATCATAGTAAAAATTTGCAAAATTTTTATTAACTTTCACTCACTCGTTGTTCAATCAGAAGATTTTATTTCTGATTTGTATGATCCGTTTATTGGTTATGTAATTAAATCGCCCTTTTTTCTTAAATTGTAATTCAGAGCATAACAGACAGAAATATGAATGTAAATTTTTCAAAATGAGTTATCTTACTGAAAAAAAAAATTATATGATCTGTTTGAAAAATAAATGAGAAAATTCAAAAACGGTTTTTTCGCGTTTATACAATTGGAATAAAGTCTAAATTTTTTATTACCTTATGGTTCATTATTTGCAATATTGAAAAGGACTTGTTGTTATATATTAAAAATATTTTTTTATGTACTATGAATTCTCATTCATTTTCTCTCATTTACTTTTCCAAAAATTATACCTAGAAAACAAATTCTAATAGGTTGAACTCGAAAAGAAACCATTTCTGTAGCTCACCGAGTCTTTTTCCATCGTATGAATATTTCAGTAATAAACAGTAAATATGTATATCGATAATTATTCATCAAGACTGAGAAGCATAAAAATTGTACAGGATTTCTGATTGGGTTCGACATTATTTTTTTTATTTCTGAAATGGTGTTGAATGTTGAATTGAGAAATATGAGGTAGTCGAAACTTACTTCAATTTGGTTGCTCTCTGAATCATAAATTTTTGCATTTCGAATATAATACAATGAAATTATATTTACATTTTTGATAAACTTATAAAGAAATAATCAATTTATTTTTACATGGTCATGTTTCAAGGATATTCAAATTATCAATATTCATCAGTTATAAATTATATAAATGAGTAAATTGTTGGGTAAAGAAATCAAACAAATGTAAGAACTTCAAGTATTCGATATTTTGATGAATTTTTGAGTTTAGAAATTTATCATTGAATCTATTTCTTTATAGCTTTCATTATTTTTTTGCGGGAAAAAAAAGTTGATCAAAAATGGAGACGTTGAGTTTTTACTAATGTTTGACAAAATGAGAAATGGAATTTTGGAAATTTAGTCTATAAACATTTCTATATTAAAATGAAACAGTTAAACATATGGTTTTTGAATATTGTTCGGTCATTGGAATGTCGATAGTTTAATATGGAAATAATTGAAAACAGAATTGAATCGGTTTATACTCCAGAGAGGTTTTCAGGTTACCTATATACAGCTCCATGACAAAAGGACACATATTTATGGTCTCATTTATCCTTCTAAAAGAAGTTTTTATAGTCTTGAGCATCGGAACCTTTATTCACCACTCCTAGTAATGTTGATGCAATGCTGATCATGAATAATGATATTTAAAATTGAAAATAAACGTGTACGACATTCTAGTGATCGTAACGTTGTTACTATGAGTTCATGAAAAATTATGGATGAATCTTTTTCGGGATACCTTCAATAATTTAATTTCTTTTGAAAACGAAAACGAATATCTACATATTGTTGCAATTAATTAGAGATTTCGTAGGTTCTTCACTATATAAACTAAAAATTTCCCCCCATATTTGTGTATTGTGTGTAAAATGATCATTCATGTTTACAGAAATGTTTCTTTTCGAGTTCAATGAAAAAATGTTCGTTTTTTTTAATATGGTACGATCATTGACATGTGAATCGTTTAACGATCTTACACTTATTGAAAACAAAAATATTGAATCGCTAATACTTCAGAGGGTTTTTCAGGTAGTATACAGCTCGATGACAAAAGTGCACTCGGTGCCATATTCGACCATCTGTAGTCAAAACTTTTAATAGTCAGAGCATTTGTACCTGTATTCACTCATCCTAGTAACATTGATTCAATACATAAAGGTGGGTTTTGAAAATTGAAGAAGAATTTGTATGACATGTCGATGATCGTAATATTCTCTCGATAATACCATAAAATTTCATTGAAATTTTGTCAGTTTATTCCTTTGGAATATTTTTTTAACACCCATTTCATAATAATCGAAAACAAAATTGGATCGGTGTATACTCCGGGAGGTTTTTTAGATTTTATACAATACCACTTCTAGTAATTTTGATTCAATGTTCATCATAAATAATGATATTCAAAATTGAAAATACACTTGTATGACATTACAGTAATCGTAACATTGTGGCAATGATTTCATTTACATGATACCTTTAATAATTTAATTTTGTTCGAAAACGAAAGTGAATATCTACATATTGTTGCAATTGATTAGAGATTTCGTGGGTTCCTTGCTATTTAATTCAAAAATTTCCCCCCGTATTTGTGAATTGTGTGTAAAATGATAATTCATGGTAACAGAAATGTTTCCTTTTTCTCGAGTTCAATGAGGAAATGTAAGTTTTTCGAATATGGTACGATCATTGACATGTGAATCGTTTAACGATCTTACACTTATTGAAAACAAAAATATTGAATCGCTAATACTTCGGAGGGTTTTTCAGGTAGTATACAGCTCGATGACAAAAGTGCACTCGGTGCCATATTCGACCATCTGTAGTCGAAACTTTTAATAGTCAGAGCATTTTTACCTGTATTCACTCATCCTAGTAACATTGATTCAATACATAAGGGTAGGTTGTCAAGTTGAAGAAGAATTTATATGACATGTCAATGATCGTAATATTCTCTTGATGATACCATTAAATTTTATTGAAAATTTGTCAGTTTATTCCTTTGGAATATTTTTTTAACGCTCATTTCATAATAATCGAAAACAAAATTGAATCGGTGTATGCTCCAGGGTTTTTTTCAATACCACTCTCAGTAATTTTGATCCAATTTGTATCCATACTGGTTTTCGAGGTTTATTAAGAAATGGATGTTACATATATCGTAAAATCTTTACGATTTAAATATTTTTGGATTGTGATAAATAATTTTTAATGTTGAATTTCAATTGAATGAATTTTAAAGATTCGTTATATCTTTTTGTATTAATGATTGATCTATCGATTGGTGTTTTTGAGTACTGCGATCGATGTTTTTCTAGGTACTTACGACTGCTCTATGTTTGGCAATAAATGCCGCTAATTCTTCTGGACTTGAGAAGATAGATAAACAATCAGAGCTCATATGACCTTCATCGAATTTTCCTCAACATTACTTTTGATAGATCATTTAATACATTCATTCAATAATATGCAAGCTATTAAGCAAGTCACCATCAATAATAGATAGACTTTTGATTTGAGTTAGATACTCAAAATAAAACTTAACGTTTTGACAAAAATGATGCATTTTTGTAGGCAATTATCAATTCCTGATGGAATTTAACACGCTTCTGTAAATGATGTTTTTCGTAAACACTTCTCGAGACGATCTCAAGAGCTTACCCTGGTCTTTTGCGTTAATAACCTGGACTTTTATGGCGTCCCAAGAGCGAGCTCTCGAGAACGCGACATAAAGTTGTCCGTGGGAAAAAACTGGACTGCCGAGGTAAATTCCGACTTGATCGAAAGTTTGTCCCTGCGCTTTGTTGATCGTTAAAGCGAAACAAACTTTAACGGGAAACTGTCGCCTTTTGAGGACAAACGGTAAGTTCTGATCGGTCGAAGTCAGGTCCGCTTTGGATATTAAAACTTGTCGACCTGCAAAACGTCCGATAATTATTTCTGCTTTCAGAAGAACATCTGTCACAGACAACACCAAGAGTCGGGTGCCGTTTATCAAACCTTGTTCCAAGGAAAGATTTCTAAGGAGCATTATTGGTATGCCAACTTTGAGCTTCAACTTGTGTAACGGCATACCACTTGGCGTTATGCTATTCAGATATTCTTCGGGAAAGTTTGCAATTTCGTGCTCGTCACCCGAGGCTACGCTGTCGTTGCTGCGTATAAGAATCTCGTCTCCAGGAAACATTGCAATTAATCGATCGTTTATCGTATTGCAGTGGTCGTTTCTGGGACATAAAATTGCTCGCATCGACAGTTGTTCTTTTGTCAGATTTTCGACTTGTCCATATATGTCTTTGACAACGTCCGTAGTCAGACAGCGTTCCGGTATTCTAACGAAATCGTGACACTTGGTATCTTCTATGGTGATTTCGGTATTTAATTTACCTTCGCCAAGATTTTCCAACCAACTTATGAAATCTTGCTCGTTTCCGAGTGCACGCATGTTGGTTTCCAATTCGAGCTTTTTGAAGTTTTTCCATGACTTACAATTTACGAATAACAATTCTACCTGTTCGACACGTGTTGGAGCTACCGGTAGTAACTGTTTCGAGTCTCCTGCGAGAAGTATACATTTACCGCCGAAAGGTCTTTGGTTGTTGCATACGTCTCGAAAGAGCTCGTCCACAGCGTTCACTACGTGATAGCTCGCCATTGTCACTTCGTCCCAAATTATAAGCTTTAGCGCTCTTAGCTTGTCGGCTTCTTCTGAATGCGCACTCATAAACGAACGGGTGCTTTCGTCGACGTTCAGTGGCAATTTGAAAGTCGAGTGTACGGTTCTTCCGTTTCGTAACAAAAGCGCCGCAATTCCAGTGAAAGCGACGGCTTTTGATTTTTTCTGATTGTTTTGACAATAAGCTAGCAAAGTGTTGTAAAGGTACGTTTTACCTGTACCACCGCTACCCTGTAGATAGAAATATCTCTCTTCTATCGTTTCAGATTCGATCGCCCTGGTGACACGATCGAATATATCTTTCTGCACCGTATTGAGCGTTTCGGGATCGGGACCACTGTTTGCCGAACCGTCTCTCGTATCGTCGTCTTCGTTCACGACGTCGTCGTCGTCGTCGTCGATTGCGAGATCGGGATTCGGTTCGGGCAAATTGAAGTCTCTAAGTGACCTGCTAAGAAAGCGCAGTGTATTCTCTATGCTGCGTAAGGCCGAATATTCTGCTCGGTCTTCCGAGTATCCTCTTCTCACGAAATCTTCGAACATGAACTTTTTGAAAGCTGTCCAGAGAGAGCTCGGATCACCGATCTCGCAGAAACACAGCATGTAGGCGAACAATTTTCGCATACATGCCGGCATTTCCACAAGGGCGGCTTGTTCGAGAGTTCTGACCCATTCCGTATCGGAAGCTATCAGACCTCTCGCTCGAACCGCTTCTCTGAACGTCGCAAACGTAGATCCGTTCAATGTTCGTAGATCTTCGAAAGATTTCGCACCGGGCACGTGTAACAATAAGATTCTCAGGTGGAATTTCTCCACGTACTTCGGACTAATCGTGTACATTCTGGATATTTTTTTACAATTCCTGACACGTTTCACCCAACGACATTGTCTACGATCGAAAGAATAATGTAGCGGGATGTCGCAGTAGGTGAAATTTCTCGCTCCTGCATCGAATGCGTTGAGTTTGAAATATGCCTCTAAAAGGCTCAATTTCGGTCGGTTTAGTGCTATCTCTTCTTGACCCTCTTCGAAATAGACCGTTCGTTCGCCTGGAAGATGGACAGGAAGTCTACAGATACTGTGACTTTTTCCCTGTATGTTGAAGGAAAACAATCTCCACGCTGCCTCCATCGAAGAGATATATCTAGATTCGATGTAAGCTTGTATTTCATCGAAAACGGTTTCGTTTCGGACCTGAAGGATAGCTGCGTCCGGTCCTTTGTTAATATATTTGAAAACGTACTTGACCGAACCGACGGACGTAACGACTTCGACATTTACATGGCACTGGTATTTGAGGGACAAAAAAGGATTATAGGGGACAACGTCCCTGTTATCTATTGTGCAAGAAACATTATTTCTGATGAACGAAGCCGTTCGACCGTCGTTTCTTCGCCTGTATTCCGGCCAAGCTCTGTTGATCGAAGTTTGATCAACGAACGATTTAGGATAATGTTTGGAACATTTCCCATCTATCATACATGGTGAATTCGGATTGCGATTGCCACACGGACCGTGAATCATGGTCGACATGACTATACCGAAAAGTTCGGTGTTTTCTGGTGGCAGTTCGGCGCTGATCATCCTGTCTATACGTTCGGGTTCGCGCGGCTTGTCTGCGTCGGACAAAAACAGTAAGCAGTGCATGTGAGGCAAGCCGCGTTTTTGAAATTCGATTACGTAGACGTGTGCGATCACTTCGCCAAAGATTTTCGAATTAAGAACATCTTCGAAAAACGATTTGATTTTCATTTTAAAAACTCTAGCTATCAGTTCTGGCCTATCTTGTGGATTTAAGCTTTTGCTACCCATATTCTCTTTGATTTCACGCCAGTTTGGATTGCACGTGAACGTGATAAAAAGCGATGGTCTACCGAATTTCGCTACAATGGCCATTGCGTCCTGATAATTTTGAATCATGAAGCGTGGGCCGCTGGCGAACGTGCTCGGTAAAATCACTATTCTGCCTATTCTATCGTTACCTTCTGTTTGTATTCTTTGGGCAACGTAATCTTGAAGACCGACATAATTTTCTGCGCGCAGTTGAGTTTGATGTGTACGCAGATAATTCAATCGATCTCCCTCTATTTGAACGTACTTATCGACGATGAACTGTTGCGTAAGTTTCGCACATGAAATGATAGCATTAAATTTATGAGAACGCACCATCAAACGGTAACACTCAAATTCTCTCATCGTTATACGTTTATTTCCTACAGTTTTAGGTAAGTTTGAGGACCATCCCAGTTCTCCGTTTGGA
The DNA here is from genome assembly GCA_013421045.1 of Propylea japonica. Classification (NCBI taxonomy): domain Eukaryota; kingdom Metazoa; phylum Arthropoda; class Insecta; order Coleoptera; family Coccinellidae; genus Propylea; species Propylea japonica. The sequence continues at coordinate 17,959 of JACDNR010000365.1, read as the reverse complement.
AAAATCAAGGGATAACAGAGAGCGTCAACTATAGGCGACAATCGAGGGATTTCCTTGAATTGAATCTCGTTCGAGCTATCGTTATTTTTGAAATGTATTCTAACTGCCCCAGGCGGAGGGACGTCGCCGTCCAAACTTTGAAACACAGCTCCGATCTCCGCTGATGTAGTAGGGGCAGCGTTTACTTTTCTATCGGTTTCTGGTTGATAGTGAAAGTATAAACCCAATTCTTGAACGGCGTTGTTACCGTTGGTTTGCGCGAAATTCTTAACAACCTGACCTAAAGAACAGTACATTCTAGCGTAGGGATGGGTGTTCCTAAGCAATGCATCTATTTGTCTCAGTAGGTTTTGATCGCAATTGTCGGAAGCTCTTCCGATATTGTTAGCCATCCTTTTTCTTGTAGCTTCTCCGGAGTCCACGAAATATAAATAGCCGAAACAATTATCAGAAGGAGTGACATCGGCCACTCTATGGTGAATTTGACCGGAAACTACAATTACTGGGGCGCCAGAACCTTGAATGTCTCTCTGAGCGAATGTTGTCGACCCCAACGCCAGAAGGGTGTTATACCTTCGTATATTTTTCGTGAACTCCCTCGAGCGTGGATGGCTATCCGTTATCAGAGCTCTCAACAGATCCGGATATACAGAATTTGAGGGAAGGTTTATTTTACCATTATTGCAGCATAACATATTCTCATTAGGAAAGAACGAAGCGTTGCAATAAGAACAAATGCAATTCATCTCCCCCATATAATGTGTACTTGTTATTGTTGGTAAAGATTGCTGTTGTGTATCAGCATTGACCGTCGTAACATTGGTAGTTGTTACGGAACTCATCTGTACCTGTACTGGTGTTAATGTGTACAATTCTCTGCAATTAAAATTGCGCAATAAAAATCTCTTAATACAATCTAAATTATCGAATTGTAGTAAGCAGGCTTTGCCTTCACTTTCTATACCTTCTCCTGTGGCCGTACGGCTATGAGAATCGAAAAGGTAAAATTTATTTTGCGTTTTATTCACGCAAATGGATTGACACTCAGACGTGAATATTGCCGATTGAAAATTTTGAAAAATTCGAATTAGTCCTTCGGCAAGAGGAATGTCTAATTCTATAGAATTCTCTATTGAATATTGAACGTGACCTGTAATCGTTTCAGTTTCTATAATATCCAATGAAAACGATACATTATCGATAACGAAATTTGGATAAACTTCGGCTGCAAATAATAATTCGGATGAATTATTATTATTTGGGCGGCGTGCAGAAATGGATGTTCTGTATAATTCATCCCCATGATCTAAAACGTTATCGATAATGGCACATTGCCACGTTCTAAAAGGAATCAATTTATCATACGCTATTGCCACAGCTGCGTTTGCGGTGCATTGACGATTCCTCGAGTCTGCACCATACCTCGGGCTGTTTTGGCTGCGAGAACCCCTGACGATTCTTGTAGGAAGGATCTGCCTGATGTACTCCGCCCTAGTACCCATTGCTTCATCCATTTTTGATGAAAGAGGCTCTTGTCCTTCTGAATCATCAGGTACATCTGAGATAGAAATTCAATATAACAAAACAATATTTGCATAAATTATCATCTGATTCGTTTTTATATAATTTTCCCATCATTTTGCTGTATTCATTAGATATTTTATCATTTCTAGAATTTATAAAGTTTGAAACATATTTTTAGAGTCTTTCGTCATGAAGTATTCAAGAAAAATGAAGATATTCCCTATTAGATACTTACTGAGGATCGAACGTCTTTTTTGTCTTATAACTTGAATATTTCAAATTTTCTCTCTTTATAGAATGGTATTTAGAATGAAATATTCGATACCATCAAAAAATTTCATTCATTTCCACTCCCAGTATAATTGAAAAATTCAGTATCCAAAAATATTTCAATTATATTCATTAAATTTCGAACAACGACTTAATAATTCTTTTAAATATGTCCAAAAACGTTTGATTTTAAATATTGATGTTTTTATATCGAAAAATGAGGTATTATACAACAAAATATAAAATAATATGAATGTTTTTATATTCACCTGCAATCTTTACCCTTTTCTTATTATTATTTTTCAAGTTGTGCCTCCACCCACGTCCTGTCGTCCTCTTTTTAGGCATTCTGAATCTGATGAAAGAAAAAAATAAATCTTAATTTATATGAATATACGTTCAATTCCGTCAATATGTGAATTGATCATCAATTAAATGGAAATTCTCAAGGAAAATTACATTATGATTATCTTTTTATGGAAAAAATTTTGATGAAATAAATCTGAATGCGTGAAATACATCGATCAATATCTGTTAGGAATTATAATGAAAACTGAACAGTCAGAATAAAATGAAATTCAAGTAATACTATTTGTTTTACTTACTATTTATTAATGCAGGAGAAAGATTTTCAAATCAAAAACTACAAAACTCAAATTGGAATATGCAAAATCCAAATGAATGTCAAATATAATACGACGCTAGCGTCGATACAAATATTTTTCAAAGCCACCGCAGCATTTATTTTTCCGCTAATAAAAAATCAAATCATAGAATGGTTATACCTTGTCCATCGACTCGACAAAATCAATCATTGTCAGTTGAATTGTTAGATTATTAATTATTAACAGGTGAGGAATATATTTTACTTGAATTATTGAAATTCTATAAAAATATATAACGTAAGATGAATTTTAAATTGAATAATTTCAATTTTGCGATAATAATGACTTGATATCGATATTTTCAGTTATACTTAAAATGGAAGCAAAAACGGAAAAAACAAATATGCGAGTTGCTAATGCCAGTAACAACGTAAGTGTATATGAATTTGTTCACTTTTTGCAATTTACTAAATAATTGATTTTGTTAAAACAGTATAAAATAATGATGCGGGAATTAAGCAACGTGGCGGAGAGATTGTTCGAGGCCAACACTACAGTTGCACTCAGGACACTGGAATCTATCACGCAGTGTAGATTTGTGAGTAATTTCTTTTACATCGATAATAATTATAAAAACGCGCAAACACTTCCGTTCGAATTGAATATACCTAATCACTGTTATGTGTTTTAAATTGTAAAAACACGATTTGAATTACGTAACAAAGTACATGATATTTTCCATATTAAAATTCATATCCAGAAAATGTGTTTATAAGCAAGAGAGCGATTAATTTACACTCATTTCAAATAAAGACAATTGTCTAGATTATATGTTATTTTCGATTTAAAGCAATATCAAGAGAATGGAAAGAAAAGGAAGAAACAAAGAAAAAATTTCAATAGAAGAACACCATCAGAGAATAATAATAATAATCCCCCTGCGGCCACTGCTGTGGAGGCTGAATCAAAAGAAACAGAAAATTGATTTTTTATGTTATGTTTTTGCGTTTTTCTGAATAAATGAATAGAGAAAATTTTGATAATTATTTTTGAGAATTCGAAAATATGAAATTTTCATATGTTGAATGAATCAAGGCATATAACGGTTGAAATATTTCTCAGAAAAACTATGTTCATCAGATAGCTAATAATCTCTGCCAGCTTTTTTATTGTTTATTTTGAAAGAAATAAACAAATTGGCTCATTGAAATTTATATTTTTGAAAAATACCACTAAATGAGATATGTTATAATTATGCAATAATACTAAAAGTGATTTTGAAATGTTCACAATATCATATTATACACTATCATTATTCAATATTTCTACTTAAATTATACAGTAATTTTAACATATAATATTCCAGTTACATCTCCATCACAACTTAACAGTTCTTTATTTTCTATCTGAATACAGCTTTTTTCAATTAATTTTTAAATTTCTAAGTTTCAAAAAAGAACAAAAGCTTGAAATTAAGTATTTACCAGATATAGTGAAAAGAGATTCCTTCAATTTTCTGTGAGAGCCCTAAACTTGATCACAATTGGCATTTATCTGCATTAGGAGGACATTTCAATTTTCATCTGGAACCCTTATCAACACTTGAAACAAAATTCTCTAGACTCAGTAATGCATTTTAAGGTAAACCAAGTTGTTCCGAGCTCCTTCAACCTTTTTAAATTTCATTTTTGTATAGAACGATTTGAATACTTATCGATGCAAAACTTCAGTAATGCAATTGAAAGAAAACTACATGATATAAAAAGACTTTTTAATTTTCACTTTTGAATTGAACAATTTGCATATTTGAAATTTGTCTTTACACACGAAAAATCTTCATTTTCTATCTGAATACAGCTCTTTTGAATTAATTTTTAATTTTATAAGTTTCAAAAGATAAAAAGAACTTGAAACTGAGGAAGTACCAGATGTAGTGAAAAGAGAAACCTTCAACTTACTGTTCAAGCCCTAAACTTGATCACAATTGTTTAAAGAGAGCTTTGGTTGTATAGAATAATCAATAACAAATATGTTATTTACTCAATCTTTCAAGTGCAAATATGACAATGAATATCATACTTTCCACTGTAGAAATTTATTCCAATGTAAAATAATAGGTTATAAATTATAATTATTATCGATCAAGGGCATCCATAGTAGGTATTTGATAGAACTCTCGTAAATGCTTTTCAGTAAAAAAGCTATTATACAATTTTCGTATATACAATCCGATTATAACAATCAGTTAATGAAATTAGTTGTCCAGGGAAAATTGCATAATGAGAAACTTGTACAATAATCAATAATGCAGGATTGATATTTTACAACTTTGTAAAAAAGTAACATCGAAACATTTCAAAGAATTCTTCATTTTTTTATGATAAACAACCCATAAATTATGTTACTTATAAATGTCTCAACAGACAGCAGTTTCCATAATTCTATTTTATGTGTAAGACTTAGACATAAAGGCACATGGTCGGGCATGATCTTGAGATGAGTTTGCAGCTGAAATAAAAGAAGTAATGCAATATTAGCAAATATGATAATTTGGTTGTTCACATTGAAATAGTGGAGAATAATTGAAACTGAAAAATGAAAGTAGGACAATGAATAAATAAAAGATCTTTTAATGAAGCAAATTATGAATTTGCGTTGAGCAATCGGAAATCTACAATTAAAAGCCAACATTTTGAGAAATATATAAGGATTTTCTTCTATTCTTCAACATTTCAAAAGATTTTGTTGTGAGAGAAACCATTTGAAAATTTGTGGTTCAGACATGATGATTATACACCTATAATATCTTTCAAAACTTACATTCGTAGGTACTTTCTTTGATCCAATTTGCAGAACTACATTAATACGGCACATCTATTCCATCAATGATGTCAAACCCTTCTATATGAAAATGTGCCTTCAATATCAGTTATCGATATTATATCGCATAATACTTTCAATATGGAATCTTTATATCCTTCATTATCTATTCTTGACATGGTTTCAATGCAGCTGCAACATTAAAAAAACACAAAATGAGTAAATATGAGTCTTTGATATTTCCGGGTCAATTGCCACATGAAAATATTAAAAAAATCTTCAATATTTGAGGGTTAATGTGTGAAAAGCCTCAAGTATCAATCACAACACTACAAACCAAATTTGTTCATGTTTTTTTTAGAGATAAAAATCACTGAACGGAACAACCGTATGAACATGATACAATTTGATACTCACATTCGTATATATTTCTTAACATCCCAACTGTGACACATTTATTAGATCTACATATATCCAACATCCATTCCTTTGTAGGTCTTCAATCTTTCTGTACGGAAATCTATCTCCACAAACGTCAGTTCTCAATATTCTATTGTATCTTGTATCTTGCCATGATTTGATCGATCGATGCGGTAAGACCTCTGAATTGATATGCTTCCAGGGTTAGTATTTGATAGAACTTATAGCAGAATCCTTTCAGTAAAAACGTAGGTACCCACCAACGGAAATCTACAATTGAGAGCAAACATTTTGAGAAATATATAACGATTTTCCTCTATTCTTCAACATTTTAAAAGATTTTGTTGTGAGAGAAACCATTTGAAAATTTATGGTTCAGACATGATGATTATACACCTATAATATCTTTCAAAACTTACATTCGTACGTACTTCCTTCGATCCAATTAGCAGAACTACATAAATATGGTACATCTATTCCATCAATGATGTCAAACCTTTTTATATGAAAATGTGCCTTCAATATCAGTTATCGATATTATATCGCATAATACTTTCAATATGGAATCTTTATATCCTTCATTATCTATTCTTGACATGGTTTCAATGCATCTGCAACATTAAAAAAACACAAAATGAGTAAATATGAGCCTTTGGTATTTCCGGGTCAATTGCCACATGAAAATATTAAAAAAATCTTCAATATTTGAGGGTTAATGTGTGAAAAGCCTCAAGTATCAATCACAACACTACAAACCAAATTTGTTCATGTTTTTTTTAGAGATAAAAATCACTGAACGGAACAACTGTATGAACATGATATAATTTGATACTCACATTCGTATATATTTCTTAACATCCCAACTGTGGCACATTTATTAGATCTACATATATCCAACATCCATTCCTTTGTAGGTCTTCAATCTTTCTGTACGGAAATCTATCTCCACAAACGTCAGTTCTCAATATTCTATTGTATCTTGTATCTTGCCATGATTTGATCGATCGATGCGGTAAGACCTCTGAATTGATATGCTTCCAGGGTTAGTATTTGATAGAACTTATAGCAGAATCCTTTCAGTAAAAACGTAGGTACCCACCAACGGAAATCTACAATTGAGAGCAAACATTTTGAGAAATATGTAAAGATTTTCCTCTATTCTTCAACATTTCAAAAGATTTTGTTTTGAGAGAAACCATTTTAAAATTTGTGGTTCAGACATGATGATTATACACCTATAATATCTTTCAAAACTTACATTCGTAGGTACTTTCTTTGATCCAATTTGCAGAACTACATTAATACGGTACATCTATTCCATCAATGATGTCAAACCCTTCTATATGAAAATGTGCCTTCAATATCAGTTATCGATATTATATCGCATAATACTTTCAATATGGAATCTTTATATCCTTCATTATCTATTCTTGACATGGTTTCAATGCAGCTGCAACATTAAAAAAACACAAAATGAGTAAATATGAGCCTTTGGTATTTCCGGGTCAATTGCCACATGAAAATATTAAAAAAATCTTCAATATTTGAGGGTTAATGTGTGAAAAGCCTCAAGTATCAATCACAACACTACAAACCAAATTTGTTCATGTTTTTTTTAGAGATAAAAATCACTGAACGGAACAACTGTATGAACATGATATAATTTGATACTCACATTCGTATATATTTCTTAACATCCCAACTGTGGCACATTTATTAGATATACATATATTCAACATCCACTCCTTTGTAGGTCCTCAATCTTTCTGTACGGAAATCTATCTCCACAAACATCAGTTCTCAATATTTTATTGTAACTTGCCATGATTTGATCGATCGATGCGGTAAGACCTCTAAATTGATATGCTTCCAGGGTTAGTATTTGATAGAACTATAGCAGAATCCTTTCAGTAAAAACGTAGGTACCTACTAACGGAATAACCTAATTTATTGTTCATAATTCGAAACTTTTACTTCCTTGTGTTGTAACTTTATAAAGGTCATTTTGTATCTATCTGAAATGCGAATCAGTTTCTTAAATAACAATGGTAATATCATGTTTTTCATGTAATAGTACACATAATAAATTTGTAACTACCTCTAACTATAAGAGCCTCGTAAGTTTCTTGATTATGGAACATCTATGTATCGACTGATATCCTCTGTATTTCCTTTTACAGCCAGGATGTTCGTTTGCTTCAGGAACAATAAAGCAAATCAAAACATACCTTTACAGACGAACAACTCACACAGGTTCTAAACGGTGTTTGAATTAAACACCTCTATTTTTCTGCGCCTGAAACATATTACAATTAGTCGAACGAACGTTAAATTCGAGATTGCTAGCTGATTTACCTTTTAAAAGGCGATTTTTCAGTCCAAAAGAACGACTTGTTTGAACGGTATAACCTAACTTTCCATACTTCCTTAGTGTTCATAAATTTCCTTCGACAGCTGGAACTTGAATTTACGCATCGATCGATGCAGAAAGACCTCTAAATAGATATTCAATCCTCTGTTACCTTCATCTAGATCTTTTTCTATCTGAAAACAGCATTAATTATGAACAACATTTGATCACAGAATACAATCGATCTTTGAAATGTCACAAGGATAAATAAGTCTGGACAAATCTTCTTTTTTTTCTTCTTTTACCGTGCTCGCCAGCAGGACCATATAATATAATATAATATGAAAATATAATATGTAGAGTTTTTTCGTTATCATATAAGTATTTCATTATTTAATCATATAATGATATTTATTTCAATTTTTTCCTGAGTATTGAAACCTAGTCCAATATAGAGAACATCGAGCTATCTTTTCTTTCTTGGAAAGAAGAAAAATAATTCTTATTTATGTTTTAAAATTAACACTTCATATGGATTAGCGTGATAAAAACAAACAGCTATTTGATATAAATATTATAATATTAATAATATTATAAATAATTATAAACATCTTAAGTTGAAATTCAATATTCAGATTTTCCATTGACCGAAATGAAAAGGGAATATGTTTGGAAGGATTATCAATTTATGGAAAAAAATATTTAACAACTGCCATTTTAAGGAGAAAGTTCTGATTCTGAATGGAAATAAAGCAGTTTCAGTGTTTTAATAATAGGTTAATTCTCACTGGATATTGTGTAACTTATTCTGACATTAATTGATTTATGTCGATAGACCTCAAGCAACCGATGTAACATTCTAAGTGTGCATAGTGTATTATGTTGTAAATTTGTATTGTTCATTATCAATATCGATTATGTTATAGAAAAAAATATCAAAACATCATTGATATGGAATTAGTGTCTTGATTACAGACTCACTTTATAGAGAGAGAGAGAGAAATGGCTTAAATGAATTGAAATATATACATGTTAATTCATTTCTGTTAATTGAGGTATTCTTTGTCGATAATCCAAAATAATAAAAATTCCTTCCAACGAAATATGTACATTTGAAACTGAATATTAAGAATTAAATGCGATTATCAATATTGTGTTTTAGCCTTATAACCGATCAAAGTTTTCTATAGACTCAAGCTTTCAATAATCATATCCCTGTATAGACTTGATTGAAGGATGAATATTATACCTTCGATTATATATTCATTCAAGATATTTAAGATCATCAATTTGCTCATTTTCTATTCAAAAATGTTGATACCAGACACTGTATAATTTAATATTTTAATTACTTCTTGAAGATGCGATTCTTCACATATTGTACAATTTCTTTATATAAGCAAAAGTTGATGGTAATTGTTAATTGATGTCTGTAATATATGGTATTCTTTATCGATACTCCAGAAGGATCAACATTCCTTATAAAGAAATATGTACATTTAGAATCGAATATCATAAATATTGAAAAGCCGCTCCATCAATTTTCTTTTTGAGCCTTATGCCTGATCGAAGTTTGGTGAAAATGGCTTTCCAGAGTATATAATTGATACCAAATCTGTTATAGACTCAAGCTTTCAATTACTAATATTCATATCCCTATCACAGATTCACATGAAGAAAGAATATCACGACTTCGGTTACATATGGAAATTTATTCCAATTCACATTTTTAGGTAACAACTGATATAAATTATTCTCCAGGGGAAATTCCAGGGCTTTCCAAAGTAGGTATTTGATAGAACATTCCCAACAGCCTGCCAGTAAAAACATGGGTAGGTACATATAGATTTTTGGTATACCTAGGAGATGACAGTTCATAACCGAAGTTGGAGATTAATCTCAATTTTCACTTGAGGACCTGAATCAAAGAAAAATTTGTCAAACAATCGTTAAAATTCGAGTAACTTGCTGACTTACGTGTTTAGAAGTGTTTTTTCGGTCAGGTACCGGAATTCGATTTGACTCGATATTGTAACCTTCACAACAAATCATTTATCATGAATTTACTTCGATATCTGTGAATGCAATTTACACATCTCGGATGCTGAAAGACCTCTGAATTGGTATTCTTTATCGTATCATGTAATGTTCAAATATTTGGGTTCATTTCAAATTTGTTGGTTAAGATTTTCAAATCAAAAACTCAACGTAAACCTGAAATGTATAATGATTAACGGAATGAAAGATAGAAAAGGATATTTTGGGCCTACCTCTTTCTTTTCCTTTCGAAAGGAATTAATTTCAACCTTATTTAATTTGTTTACATCGAGCTGAATGGAAATGACGTATATTTAAAGTAGGGAATTTTTGTTGGCGCCCTAAAATGCAATGAAATTAGGCGATTGAACGTTAAGAAATGACATTTCGAGAATACCTAGCCTTATTTATGAAGATTTTCGTTCGACATGTAAAAATTTCCAAACTTCACATACATGTATAACTCATTTGACTCGTCATTGATATTTAGAATAGCTGGAAAAAAAGATAAGGAGTTAAAACTCGTGCCTAATGATAAAAATACGTTATTTTTAACTATTTTCCGTTCTATCTGTTTTTTTCCATCTCAAAATGGCACATGAAGAAAGAATATCACACTTTCGGTTACCTACATATGGAAATTTATTCCAATTCACATTTTTAGGTAACAACTGATATAAATTATTCTCCAGGGGAAATTCCTGGGCTTTCCAAAGTAGGTATTTGATAGAACATTCCCAACAGCCTGCCAGTAAAAACATAGTTACATATAGATTTTTGGTATAGGTGATGACGGTTCATAACCGAAGTTGGAGATTAATCTCAATTTTCACTTGAGGACCTGAATCAAAGAAAAATTTGTCAAACAATCGTTAAAATTCGAGTAACTTGCTGACTTACCTATTTAGAAGCGGTTTTTCACTCAGGTACCGGAATCCGATTCGACTCGATATTATAACCTTCACAACAAATCATTTATCATGAATTTCCTTCGATAGCTGTAAATGCAATATACACATCTCGGATGCTGAAAGACCTCTGAATTAGTATTCTTTATCGTATCATGTAATGTTCAAATATTTGGGTTCATTTCAAATTTGTTGGTTAAGATTTTCAAATCAAAAACTCAACGTAAACCTGAAATGTATAATGATTAACGGAATGAAAGATAGAAAAGGATATTTTGGGCCTACCTCTTTCTTTTCCTTTCGAAAGGAATTAATTTCTCCTTATTAAATTTGTTTACATCGAGCTGAATGGAAATGACGTATATTTAAAGTAGGAAATTTTTGTTGGCGCCCTGAAATGCAATGAAATTAGGCGATTGAACGTTAAGGAATGACATTTCGAGAATACCTAGCCTTATTTATGAAGACTTTTCGTTCGAAATGTAAAAATTTCCAAACTTCACATATGTATAACTCATTTGACTCGTCCTTGATATTTAGAATAGCTGGAAAAAAGATAAGGGGTTAAAACTCGTGCCTTATGATTAAAATACGATATTTTTACCTATTTTCCGTTCTATCTTTTTTTTTTCAATCTCAAAATGGCAAATTGTTGACATGTCAAAACTGATGAATTTTCTTGAATTAGATAAGTCGCTGGTACTTGAATTTATGTATTTATCTAGGCGATTTTCCTATTTTTCGTGAGTTTTTTTCGGTAAACAATACCTTCATTTGAATCTGTAATTTCTTCAGGGTATCCAAATATTTATGGGTTTTCCTTGGACATTCACGGGTTCAAAATGACATTTTCGTGATGAAATTCTGAAAATATTCAAAAAATGTGTATTTGATCGCTGAAATGTTATGAATTCGTTGAATGAACGTTGAAATTGACGATTTCATAAAACTTACCGATTCAAATAACGTTTACCACTCGAAACGAACCAATGTTTACATCAGACGTACCTATGTCAAAAGTAATTTGTTCTTCCTGGTAATTTTAGAATTCTTGAAACGAATATTTTCATCAATAAACGTAATAGAACTATTCAAAAAGGATATTCTTACCTTGTTTCATTCGTATCTGTTGATTTTCCTTCTCAAAATTGCAAATATTTCAGGGCATATTTGTGCTGTAAACTCGCTCGACGAATGTCACTCACTCCGATCTTTTTTCCAATCACCCTTTCAATTCAATCGTACCTGGTACGGAAACCTTTAGTAATAAACGTTATAAAAGGATTAAAAAATGATATTCATACCTTGTTTCATTTGGATCTGCCCTATTTCGTTTACAATGAACCAAAATTCTCAGGCACTTCCTTCACGTAAACACATCTGACAGTTCTAATTAATTTTCCGATGAGAATGACATCGAAAAATGAAGCAATTTCAGAAACGTCAAAAAATTCAACATTTTCTTTCGTTCTTTTCGATATCTTGCAGACGGTCTAGAGAAACGATTTCTTGAGTGGGCGGTACCTACGTTATTCGACATCGGATCGACAGCGACTGCTACCTTGGAGAGGCCCTTGCTTCGGATTACGTGGGGGCCTATGGGGACGCTTTTTCGCAAAATTGACGAAATTGACCGTTTTCGGGAATTTTTTTAAAAATGTTCCCGACGTCGCTTCGCGACGTCGGGGGTCTCTAAAGAAACTTCCGTCCTTCCTCTTCAAGGCGCGCCTTCGGCCGCGCAAAAATCCACCCCCAAAACCCACAATAAATCAACAAAAACACCCCTAAAACACCTCAACATTTCTGTGAACCTCGTCTGTGATCCCTTATCCTTTTAGTATAAGTGAACAAGCCACTTGCGCTTAGGTGTCTGCTTCCGTCTCGACTGTGGTATTCAAGTGATTTTTATTTCTGTAATATGTGTAAGTGAATTTGAAACAATAAATTGAATTGAATTGAAAAAAAAAAAAAAAAAAAAAAAAAAAAATTCAATGCAACACTACACTGTTGAAAAACTTAAAAACAAATATACAGGGTGTTCCTGAATTGGAGGTACAAACGAAGAGAGAAGATTCATTAAGTAATTTTAAGAAAAAAAAGTCTCATAAACATGGGATCGCAAACGTTTCGTTTTCGTGATACAGAGTGTTGAAGTTTGAATACAGTTTTTGTAGTGACGATACGAGTTTCTCGAATCTTTGTGAATGATTGTTACAGATTGTGAAAATAATCATAAAAACTAATAATAAATTCATTCACCACAGCTTACTTACTGGATTTTTCATGACAATTTGGATTTTTCAGAGAATTTCGAGAGAATCGTTCAATTTTTTTTCTCCAAATCAGTAGCAAACTCGACAAAACTACAAGAGATCATAAAGTTTAGTGTAACAATAAAGCTTCTTTTTAAATTTATTTAAATTGATAGAGTCTCACTAAAATAAAGTTCTGGAGGAAAATAAGGGAAAGTCCGATTTTGATAGCGGAAGTCCTTCATGTGAAAAAAACAGAAAAAACAGGTTCGAGGGTTGTTTTTACCCTCTCATCCCCTCGCTAAGAGATTCGCAGTGGTATCGATTGGTAGCTTATTGAAAAGCGGAATTTTTAGAAAAAGTCCGATTTTGATAGCGGAAGTCCTTCATGTGAAAAACAGAAAAAACAGGTTCCGAGGGTGTTTTCACCCTCTCATCCCTCGCTAAGAGATTCGCAGTGTATCGATTGGTAGCTTATTGAAAAGCAAAATTTTTAGGAAAAGTCCGATTTTGATAGCGGAAGTACTTCATGTGAAAAAACAGAAAAAACAGGTTCCGGGGGTGTTTTCACCCTCTCATCCCCTCGCTAAGAGATTCGCAGTGGTATCGATTGGTAGCTTATTGAAAAGCAGAATTTTAGAAAAAGTCCGATTTTGATAGCGGAAGTTCTTCCTGTGAAAAAACAGAAAAAACAGGTTCTGAGGGTGTTTTCACCCTCTCATCATCTCGCTAAGAGATTCGCAGTGGTATCGATTGGTATCTTATTGAAAAGCAGAATTTTTGGAAAAAGTCCGATTTTGATAGCGGAAGTCACTCCTGTGAAAATTCGAAAAACACGGATTCTGAGGTTTTTAAACACTCTCATCACCCTATAAGTGAAGCCGAATCATTTTTCCTGAATTTTCAGCCAAGTACTCCACTATATTGTATCTATTCAATGAATAATTGCACGATATAATACAGCAAATGTTATCCCGCACGCCAATGAACGTTCGGGCGTACTCAGCTATTTCACAGGATAACTTTTCCGGACAACTTCACGCCGGTCTATTCATCGACGAAAATGTGTTGGAATTTACTCAGTTTCGATTCTTCAAACTTCACGTCATAAAAATATAGTTTCATAGCAGAAGTAGAAACCTCTTTACCGATAAGTAATTATTCAAGTATCCGCCAAGAGGGCGTATTAGGATGGACCCTAAAAATTCAGAGTTTGCCACATAATTCTAATAGGTACCGCCACATACGCACATCCAATGCCCTTAGCAGGGCGAGTAACTAACTATCTTCTCCTTAAACAATGATAATACCCGTTGCCTTATAGCTCTCAGAAATCTTGTGCATTTTTGATTCGGGAGACTATTTAATAGAACATTTTTAACAAAACCAACCAATTTTCAACGATTGCATTGCTGTAGCGTTCATTTTCAATAGTAGTCGAATTCACGCCACACCAGAGAGGATAGTAACTAAGATATTTTTTTAGAATAGTGTCAAGCAGTTCGGGCGAGTAGAAAATATTTTTGTTTCACCTTTTTCATCAATCTGTTGCATTTGTGCTATGCTTTTGAAGTGATGGTAAAATGGACTAGAATTATATATAGTTGAATCTTTATGGTCTGCGTGGAATTCAGTAGGAATAAATAGTTTAATATTTTCAATTCAGATGAGTCAGCTGAATTACTGTTACTGATTTTTGTCAATGAGGTGAAAGATATTTCAAGTGATCTGTTACATTTAGAGGAAAGTAACAATATAGTGAGGTGTTTCATCCAGATGGATGCCAGCCATAAACTATCGAAATTGAACATCGCTCCTATATTTTCGATTATGAAGTGTTTGTGCTCTTTATCTGGAATGATAGCACAAACATCCTTAGAAATATTTTCAATAAATGAGCACAACACAATTTCAGTATAATAAAATTTGCGCACGATAGTGAATCCTTCTCAAGTATCAGCTTATAACACGATTTCAAATACTCCCTCATTGTCATGTTATTCCATGAATCTAGAACAGCATTCATCAGAGGAGCATTAAATCTGTTACAACCTATTGAAAATGGGCCATTTCTTATATTTATAAAAAAAATTTCTTATGTTTTTCAACCAAATCGCTATAACAGTTGTCTCATGCTCGGCACTGACCATTTCGAAAACCGGAAATGACGGCCGGATATTTGAAACCGAGTTTTACATTATCGTTCTCATCCCATAAGTGACCAATTCCCAAAATTTCAAGGTGGCAGGATTCTTAGTAAAAATATTGCTGAGACGCCCCCGCCTCCACCGCCTCTCTGACGGCCGGATATTGAAACGAGAGTTTACATTATCGTTCTCATCCCATAAGTGACCAATTCCAAAATTTTCAAGGTGGCAGGATTCTTAGTAAAAATATTGCTGGAACACCCCGCCTCCACCGCCTCTCTGACGGCCGGATATTTGAAACCGAGTTTTACATTATCTTTTCATCCCATAAGTGAGCAATTCCCAAAATTCAAGGTGGCAGGATTCTTAGTAAAAATATTGCTGGAACACCCCCGCCTCCACCGCCTCTCTGACGGCCGGATATTTGAAACCGAGTATAACATTATCGTTCTCATCCCATAAGTGACCAATTCCCAAAATTTCAAGGTGGCAGGATTCTTAGTAAAAATATTGCTGAGACGCACCCGCCTCCACCGCCTCTCTGACGGCCGGATATTTGAAACCGAGTACAACATTATCGTTCTCTACCCAGAAGTAACGAATTCTCAAAATTTCAAATCAGGTGGAGGATTCTTAGTAAAAGTATTGCTGAGACGCCCCCGCCTCCACCGCCTCTCTGACGGCCGGATATTTGAAACCGAGTATAACATTATCGTTCTCTACCCAGAAGTAACGAATTCCCAAAATTTCAAGGTAGCAGGATTCTTAGTAAAAATATTGCTGAGACGCCCCCGCCTCCACCGCCTCTTGACGGCCGGATATTTGAAACCGAGTACAACATTATCGTTCTCTACCAGAAGTAACGAATTCCCAAAATTTCAAGGTGGCAGGATTCTTAGTAAAATATTGCTGAGACGCCCCCGCCTCCACCGCCTCTCTGACTGCCGGATATTTGAAACCGAGTTTAACATTATCGTTCTCATCCCATAAGTGACCAATTCCCAAAATTTCAAGGTGGCAGGATTCTTAGAAAAATATTGCTGCTGGACGCCCCCGCCTCCACCGCCTCTCTGACGGCCGGATATTTGAAACCGAGTATAACATAACGTTCTCTACCCATAAGTGACCAATTCCCAAAATTTCGAGGTGGCAGGATTCTTAGTACAAATATTGCTGAGACGCCCCCGCCTCCACCGCCTCTCTGACGGCCGGATATTCGAAACCGAGTATAACATTATCGTTCTCTACTCAGAAGTAACGAATTCCCAAAATTTCAAGGTGGCAGGATTCCTAGTAAAAATATTGCTTAGACGCCCCCCGCCTCCACCGCCTCTCTGACGGCCGGATATTTGAAACCGAGTATTGCATTATCATTCTCTACCCATAAGTAACAAACTCCCAAAATTTCAAGGTGGCAGGATTCCTAGTAAAAATTGCTGGAACACCCCCGCCTCCACCGCCCCTCTGACGGCCGGATATTTGAAACCGAGTATTGCATGATCATTCTTACCCATAAGTAATAAACTCCCAAAATTTCAAGGTGGCAGGATTCCTAGTAAAAATATTGCGGAACACCCCCGCCTCCACCGCCCCTCTGACGGCCGGATATTTGAAACCGAGTATTGCATTATCATTCTCTACCCATAAGTAACGAAAGTCTTGAATTTCAAGATGGCAGGATTCCTAGTAAAAAATATGCTGGGACGCCCCCGCCTCCACCGCCTCTCTGACGGCCGGATATTTGAAACTGAGTATTACATTATCGTTCTCTACCTATAAGTGACCAATTTCCAAAATTTCAAGGTGGCAGGATTCCTAGTAAAAATATTGCTGGGACGCCCCCGCCTCCACCGCCTCTCTGACGGCCGGATATTTGAAACCGAGTATTGCATTATCATTTAAACCCATAAGTAAAAACTACCAAAATTTCAAGGTGGCAGGATTCCTAGTAAAATATTGCTGGAACGCCCCCGCCTCCACCGCCTCTCTGACGCGGCCGGATATTCGAAACCGAGTATAACATTATCGTTCTCTACCCCAAAGTAACGAATTCCCAAGATTTCAAGGTGGCAGGATTCCTAGTAAAAAAATATGCTGAGACGCCCCCGCCTCCACCGCCTCTCTGACGACCAGATATTTGTAACCGAGTATTGCATTATCATTCTCTACCCATAAGTAACAAACTCCCAAAATTTCAAGGTGGCAGGATTCCTATTAAAAATATTGCTGGAACACCCCCGCCTCCACCGCCCCTCTGACGGCCGGATATTTGAAACCGAGTATTGCATTATCGTTCTCTACCTATAAGTGACCAATTTCCAAAATTTCAAGTGGCAGGATTCCTAGTAAAAATATTGCTGGGACGCCCCCGCTCCACCGCCTCTCTGACGGCCGGATATTTGAAAACGAGTATTGCATATCATTTTAAACCCATAAGTAACAAACTACCACAAATTTCAAGGTGGCCAGGATTCCTAGTAAAAATATTGCTGGAACGCCCCCGCCTCCACCGCCTCTCTGACGGCCGGATATTCGAAACCGAGTATTAACATTATCGTTCTCTACCCAAAAGTAACGAATTCCAAAGATTTCAAGGTGGCAGGATTCCTAGTAAAAATATTGCTGA
>JACDNR010000364.1:0-13772 GCA_013421045.1 Propylea japonica | reverse complement strand
TAACATCCCGTAACAGGTCGTAAAATGACGTAACAACCTCGTAACATACGTACCAACCGTTTACATGACGTTACAACATCCCTTTACATATCGTAACATCTCGTTACATGCCGTAACAAACATTCGTAATATGCCGTTACATACCGTGATATCTCGTAACATGCCGTAACATTCGTAACATGTAGTAACTTTGTTACTAAAAGAGATACAGAAAAATGTGTTCTACAAAATTTCACAAAGTCCACCGATGAAAAAAAAAACTAGAAGACCAAAACACATGGAGTAACTACAGTTAACTGACCCCCGAACCCGAATGAAGAATCGAGGCAGACCCAGTGAGCAACGTTAATACTCCATACAATCCCAACCCCACTCCCAACCAATCCTTTCGGGCAGTTGTATGAAGCAACTATGTTTTACTGCCCGTCGAACCTGAATACGGATCGAGGCAGACCCAGTGAGCAACGTTAGTACTCTATACAATCCAAACCCACTCCCTTACCAATCCATCTCTGGCCAATTGAAGCAACTAAGGTTTTCTGCCCCTCGATTCTGAATACGGATCGAGGCAGATCCAGTGAGCAACGTAAGTATTCCATACAATCCAAACCCACTCCTTACCAATCCATCTCTGGCCAATTGAAGTAACTATAATTTTACTGGCCCCTTGAACCCCGAACACGGATCAATGCAGACCCAGTGAGCAATATAGTACTGCATATAACCCAACCCACCCTTATCATTCATCCCTCTCGGTCTAATGTATTGAGTAACTATGGTTTACTGGCCCCTCGAACCCGAATACGGATCGAGGCAGACCCAGTGAGCAATATTAGTACTGCTTATAACCCAACCCATTCCTTAACAATCCTTCTCAGGCTAATGTATGAAATAACTTTGATTTCACTGGTTTCTCTCGTACCAAAAACGGACCCGGGGTAGACCCAGTGAGCAATATTAGCCACATCGTACGACCAGGCAAAGAAGATGTGGAGTAACTATATGGCTAACGGCCCTCGAACCCGAAAGAGAATCGTGGCAGACCCAGTGAGCAACGTTAGTACTCCATATAATCCAACCCACTCCTAACAAATCCTTTCCTAGCAGAAGTACGAAGTTACTAGGGTTTTACTGGCCCCCTAAATCGGAAGACGGATCGAGGCAGACCCAGTGAGTAACATTAGTAATCCATACAATCCCAACCCACTCCTTACCAATCCATCGGGTTAATATACGATGTACCTAAGGTTTTACTTGCCCCTCGAACCAGAATACGGATTGAGGCAGACCCAGTGAGCAACGCTAGTACTCCATATAACCCAACCCACTCCTAATAACTCCTTTCCTAGCAGAATTATGAAGTAACTGGCCACTCAAACCGGAGGACGGATTGAGGCAGTCTAAGTAGTAAACTAGTAAGTTGAATTTTTACACAATCAATTGCAGCAAAAGAATGATGAATCGCACTACCTGATCTGCCACATATAAAGGTAAAAATTGATAAAATCAGATGGTATTGAAAGCAATCATTGTATCTTCCGAACAAATCTACTGAGGAACTATCAAATTGAATATTTAAAATGTTCTGTTTTGAAGAAACTGACTGAACTACTCAGTACAATGTGAAATCGATATAATTTCATCTACAGAAGAAATGAGATTCTGAAAACTAGAATGAGAACAAAAGAAAAAATGTATTATGAATCTCCCAACTTCACAGATTCTGAATGAGCTTGATATGCTAGTTTTCGAAATTACCATAGGTTTGAACATTACTACAGAGTAGTTCGAATATCTGAATATCTGAATATCTCAAAAATTTATTTTTATAGATTCGCATTGATTGGTTAGTACATACATGTGATCATCATGCTTTCTTTTCTAATTAAATTGTATCAGTTCTTATTCTTCTTTGAGGCAGATAAAAAAGACTTGATTAAATCAATTTTTTATCTATTAAATATATTTATTGTCTGATGTATTTCCATTAAATCCATTAAATTGAATTAGAAATGAAAGCATGAGAATGAATTTTCACACAATCAATTGCAACAGAAGAATGATGAATCGCACAACCTGATCTGCCACATAGAAGGTAAAAATTGATAAAATGAAATGGTATTGAAGGAAACCAATGTATCTTCTGAATAAATCTATTGAGGAACTATGAAATAGAATATTTGAAATGTTCAGTTTTGAAGAAACTGACTGAACTACTCAGTACAGTGTGACATCGATATAATTTTATCTACCGAAGAAATGAGATTCTGAAAACTAGAATGAGAATAAACGAACAAAATGAATTATGAAACTCCTCAACTTCACAGTTTCTGAATGAGCTTGATATGTTAGTTTTCGAAATTACCATTGGTTTGAACGGTTACTACTTCTAGTTCGAATTGTTCTGATCTGAATACTCAAAAATTAATTTTTTAGTTTCGCAATTGATTGGTTTGTACATACATGTGATCTCATGTCTAATTTCCAATTAAATTTCATCAGTTTTAAATCTTCCATGAGGCAGATAAAAAAGGCTTGATTAAATCAATATTGATCTATGAAATATAGTCTGATCTGGTGATCTGCCGCAAAGAAAGATGAGAATTGATTAAATAAAGCCTTCTGCATCTTGACTTAGAAATGAAAGCATGGAATGAATTTTTACACAATCGATTGCAACAAAAGAATGATGAATCGTACTACCTGATCTGCCACATTGAAAAGTAAAAATTGAGGAACTATGAACTTAATTATTTGAAATATTCAGTTCTGAAGAAACTGACTGAACTACTCAGTACAGTGTGAAATCGATATAACTTCATCTTTACTACTCAACACATTTCGTAATTTATATATTTCTGGGAACAAAATGTGAACAAACTAACAAAGTGAAGTATGAATCTCTCGAATACCAAAGATAAAGTGTTCTCTATAGAGAACACTTATAAGCTTATAAGCTTTGAACACCTTATTCTTCATTGTAACAGTTTGAAACATATACCACATTACGTACTCAGTTGTTCGAATCCTCTTGATCTAATATCTCAGTCATTTGATTTATAGTTCCCCAATAGATTTGTTAGTAGATAGGTTATTGGTGGCATGAATTTTTTTCAATTTTAATATTCATTGTTGGTTTTCAAGAATCTAAGAGTTTGAAAATGTTCTTACTATTGATTTCTATATTATAATTAAGTAAAAATTGGTTGTCCATATCTTTTAAGATTTCTAGTTTTTCGAGTAGTATTATTTCAAAGTAGTTATTTTCTCTCTGAAGTATTTTCAGATTGTCAAATGTGATATGAGGTATCGTTAAAATGTTTTGAATCTGTGAAGTTTGTTAGATTCATAATTCAATTGGTTCGTTTATAGTTTTCAGAACCTCATTTCTTCGGTAGATAAAATTATATCGATTTCACACTGAGTAGTTCAGTCAGTTTCTTCGAAACGGAACATTTTAAATATTCAATTTCATAGTTCCTCAGTAGATTTGTTCGGAAGATACATTGGTTGCTGCCAATACCATTTGATTTTATCAATTTTAACCTTTCTATGTGGCAGATCAGGTAGTGCGATTCATCATTCATTTGCTGCAATTGATTGTGTGAAAATTCAACTTACTAGTTTACTACTTAGGCTTTCCTTATTGAATTTTTCAAGATGAAAGATTATAGACTCAATATTATTGTTGGTTTTCAAGAATCTACGAGTTTGAAAATGTTCTTACTATTGACTTCCATATTATATATATATTAAATGAGAATTGGTGCTTAAGATTTCAAGTTGTTCGAGTAGTTTTATTTTAAAGTAGTTATTTTTTTCTGAAGTATTTTCAGATTGTCAATTGTGATATGAGTTATCGTTAAAATGCGTGGCAGAAGCGAATGGGGCCAGAGGCCAGAGATGGATTGGTAAGGAGTGGGTTTGGATTGTATAGAGTACTAACGTTGCTCACTGGGTCTGCCTCGATCCGTATTCAGGTTCGAGGGGCCAGTAAAACCATAGTTGCTTCTTACAACTGCCCGAAAGGATTGGTTGGGAGTGGGTTGGGATTGTATGGAGTATTAACGTTGCTCACTGGGTCTGCCTCGATTCTCATTCGGGTTCGAGGGGTCAGTTAAGCTGTAGTTACTCCATGTGTTTTGGTCATCTTAGTTTTTTTCATCGGTTTTTTTTCATCGGTGGATTTTTGTAGAAAACATTTTTCTGTATCTCTTTAAGTAACAAAGTTACTACATGTTACGAGATGTTACGGCATGTTACGAGATGTCACGGTATGTTACGGCATGTTACGAACTGTTTGTAACGGGATGTAACGAGATGTTACGATATGTAAATTGATGTAACGTCATGTAACGAGTTGTTACGGTATGTTACGAGATGTTACGTCATGTAACGACTTGTTACGGGATGTTACGACTTTTTACGGTATGTAAAAAGATGTTACGGAATGTTACGAAATATTAAGGCATGTTACGAGAAACACCTCGTATCATTCCGTTGTTACGGAATGATACGAGATGTTACGGCATGTTACGAGATGTTAGGTAATGTTACAACCTGTTACGGAATGTTATGACCTATTACGGGATGGTACGTCATGTTACGATTTGTAACCTCATGTTACGAGATGTTACGACTTTTTACGGTATGTTACGAGATGTTACGAAATGATACGAGATGTGAAGACATGTTACGGAAAGTTACGACCTGTAACAGGATTTTATACGATTTTTTACGTATGTTATACGAGATGTAACGAATAAACTTTGGAGGAGATGGAAATGACCTCATTTTATAGGTAATTAATTCTTTACGAACGCCCTATTGACCACTTTTTTCAATAACCTACCGTTTTGAAAATATATCGAATAAACTTGGGGGGAGATGGAAAAATGACATTTTTTCATCTATTAATGAAAATAAATCGGCCTCTGTTCATCCGATCAGAATGATTAATACCTCATTATATAGGTAAATTAATTCTCTACAAACGTCTTCTTGACCTCTTTCTTTCATAACCTACCGTTTTGAAAATATATCGAATAAACTTGGGAGGAGATGGAAAATGACATTTTTTTATTTATAAATGAAAATAAATCGGTCTCTGTTCATCCGATCAGAATGATTAATACCTCATTATATAGGTAAATTAATTCTTTACAAGCCCACTTCTTTCCATAACCTACCGTTTTGAAAATATATCGAATAAACTTGGGAGGAGATGAAAAATGACATTTTTTCATCTATTAATAAAAATAAATCGGTCTCTGTTCATCCGATCAGAATGATTAATACCTCATTTTATAGGTAAATTAATTCTCTTCGAACGCCCTCTTGATCATTTTTTTCTATAACCCACTGTTTTGAAAATATATCGAATGAACTTGGGAGGAGATGGAAAAATGACATTTTTTCATCTATTAATGAAAATAAATCGGTCTCTGTTCATCCGATCAGAATGATTAATACCTCATTTTATAGGTGAATTAATTCTCTACAAACGCCCT
The DNA here is from genome assembly GCA_013421045.1 of Propylea japonica. Lineage (NCBI taxonomy): Eukaryota > Metazoa > Arthropoda > Insecta > Coleoptera > Coccinellidae > Propylea > Propylea japonica. Next base: position 8,262 of record JACDNR010000364.1, on the reverse strand, counting down.
ATTGACCACATTTTTCCATAAACCACCGACATTTTTTCATCTATAAATGAAAATAAATCGGTCTCTGTTCATCCGATCAAAATGATTAATACCTCATTTTATAGGTAAATTCATTCTCTACAAACGCCCTATTGACCACTTTTTTCCATAACCCACCGACTCGAAAATATATCGAATAAACTTGGGAGGAGATGGAAAATGATATTTTTTCATCTATTAATGAAAATAAATCGGTCTCTGTTCATCTGATCAGAATGACTAATACTTCATTTTTAGGTAAATTGATTCTCCACAAAAGCCCTATTGACCACTTTTCTCCGTCACCTACCGTTTTGAAGAGATGGAAAATGACATTTTTTCATCTATTAATGAAAATAAATCGGTCTCTGATCATCCGATCATTTTTTAGGTAAATTAATTCTCTACAAACGCCCTATAGACCACTTTTTCCATAACCTACTGTTTTGAAAATATATCGAATAAACTTGAGAAGAGATGAAAAATGACATTTTTTCATCCATTAATGAAAATAAATCGATTTCTGTTCATCCGATCAGAATGATTAATACCTCATTTTATAGGTAAATTAATTTCTACAACGCCCTATCGACCACTTTTTTCATAACCTATAACCCGTTTCGAAAATATATCGAATAAACTTGGGAGGAGATGGAAAATGATATTTTTTCATCTATTGATGAAAATAAATCGGTCTCTGTTCATCTGATCAGAATGATTAATACCTCATTATATAGGTAAATCAATTCTCTACAAACGCCTCATTGACCACTTTTTTCCATAACCTACCGTTTTGAAATATATCGAATAAACTTGGAGGAGATGGAAAATGACATTTTTTCATCTATTAATGAAAATAAATCGGTCTCTGTTCATCTGATCAGAATGTTAAATACCTCATTTTATAGGTAAATTAATTCTCTACGAACGCCCTATTGACCACTTTTTTCCATAACCTACCGTTTTGAAAATATATCGAATAAACTTGGGAGGAGATGGAAAAATGACATTTTTTCTTCTATTATCAAAAATAAATCGGTCTCTGTTCATCCGATCAGAATGATTAATACCTCATATTATAGGTAAATTAATTCTCTACAAACGCCCTAGTGACCACTTTTTTCCATAACCCACCGTTTCGAAAATATATCGAATAAACCTGGGAGGAGATGGAAAATGATATTTTTTCATCTATTAATGAAAATAAATCGGTCTCTGTTCATCTGATCAGAATGATTAATACCTCATTATATAGGTAAATTAATTCTCTACAAACGACCCATCGACCACTTTTTTCCATAACCTACCGTTTTGAAAATATATCGAATAAACTTGCGAGAAGATGAAAAATGACATTCTTTCATCTATTAATGAAAATAAATCGGTCTCTGTTCATCCGATCAGGATGATAAATACCTCATTTTATAGGTTAATCAATTCTCTATGAACGCCCTATCGACCACTTCTTTCCATAACCTACCGTTTTGAAAATATATCGAATAAACTTGGGAGGAGATGGAAAAATGACATTTTTTCATCTATTAATGAAAATAAATCGGTCTCTGTTCATCCGATCAGAATGATTAATAACTCATTTTATAGGTAAATTAATTCTCTACAAACGCCCTATCGAGTACTTTTTCCCAAAGCCTACCGTTTTGTAAATATATCGAATAAACTTGGGAGGAGATGGAAAATGACATTTTTTCATCTATTAATGAAAATAAATCGGTCTCTGTTCATCCGATCAGAATGACTAATACCTCATTATAAGGGTAAACGTTTTGTTGACCACTTTTTTCCATAACCTTCCGTTTTGAAAATATATCGAATAAACTTGGGAGGAGATGGAAAATGACATTTTTCCATCTATTAATGAGAATGAATCGGTCTCTGTTCATCCGATCAGAATGATAAATACCTCATTTAATAGGTAAGGCAATTATCTACACACGCCTAATTGACCACTTTTTTCCATAACCTACCGTCTTGAAAATATATCGAATAAACTTGGGAGGAGATGGAAAATGACATTTTTTCATCTATTAATGAAAATAAATTGGTGTCTGTTCATCCGATCAGAATGATTAATACCTCATTATATAGGTAAATTAATTCTCTACAAACGCCCTATTGACCACTTTTTTCCATAACCTACCGTTTTGAAAATATATCGAATAAACTTGGGAGGAGATGGAAAATGACATTTTTTCATCTATTAATGAAAATAAATCGGTCTCTGTTCATCTGATCAGAATGTTAAATACCTCATTTTATAGGTAAATTAATTCTCTACAAACGCCCTATTGACCACTTTTTTCCATAACCTACCGTTTTGAAAATATATCGAATAAACTTGGGAGGAGATGGAAAATGATATTTTTTCATCTATTAATAAAAATAAATCGGTCTCTGTTCATCTGATCAGAATGATTATAGATCTACCTCATTTTTGAGTAAATTGATTCTCTACAAAGCCCTCTTGACCTTTTTTCTCCATCCTACCGTTTTGAAATATATCGAATTAAACTTGGGAGGAGATGGAAAATGACATTTTTTCATCTATTAATGAAAATAAATCGGTCTCTGTTCATCCGAACAGAATGATTAATACCTCCTATTTTTAGGTAAATTAATTCTCTACAACGCCCTATTGACCACTTTTTTCCATAACCCTACCGTTTTGAAAATATATCGAATAAACTTGGAAGGAGATGGAAAAAGACATTTTTTCATCTATTAATGAAAATGAATCGGTCTCTGTTCATCCGATCAGAATGATTATAACTCATTTTATAGTTAAATTAATTCTCTACAAACGCCCTATTGACCACTTTTTTCCATAACCCCCCTTTTCGAAAATATATCGAATAAACTTGGGAGGAGATGGAAAATGAATTTTTTTCATCTATTATGAAAATAAATCGGTCTCTGTTCATCCGATCAAAATTAATAATACCTCATTTTATAGGTAAACTAATTCTCTACAAAACGCCCTATTGACCACTTTTTTCCATAAACCACCCGACTCGAAAATATATCGAATAAACTTGGGAGGAGATGGAAATAATATTTTTTTTTCATCTATTGATGTAAATAAATCGGTCTCTGTTCATCTGATCAGAATGATTGATAACCTCATTATATAGGTAAATTAATCTCTACAAACGCCCTATTGACCACTTTTTTCCATAACCTACCGTTTTGAAAATATATCGAATAAACTTGGGAGGAGATGGAAAAGACATTTTTTCATCTATTAATGAAAATAAATCGGTCTCTGTTCATCTGATCAGAATGTTAAATACCTCATTTTATAGGTAAATTAATTCTCTACGAACGCCCTATTACCACTTTTTCCATAACCTACCGTTTTGAAAATATATCGAATAAACTTGGGAGGATGGAAAAATGACATTTTTTCATCTATTAATGAAAATAAATCGGTCTCTGTTCATCCGATCAGAATGATTAATAACTCATTTTATAGGTAAATTAATTCTCTACAAACGCCCTATTGACCACCTTTTTCCATAACCCACCGTTTCGAAAATATATCGAATAAACTTGGGAGGAGATGGAAAATGATTTTTTCATCTATTAATGAAAATAAATCGGTCTCTGTTCATCTGATCAGAATGATTAATTACTCATTTTATAGGTAAATTAATTCTCTACAAACGCCCCATTGACTACTTTCTTCCATAACCTACCGTTTTGTAGATATATCGAATAAACTTGGGAGGAGATGGAAAATGACATTTTTTCATCTATTAATGAAAAAAATCGGTCTCTGTTCATCCGATCAGGATGATGATACCTCATTTATAGTAAAATAAATTCTCTACACGAAGCCCTATTGACCACTTTTTTCCATAACTACCGTTTTGAAATATATCGAATAAACTTGAGGAGATGGAAAAATGACATTTTCATCTATTAATGAAAATAAATCGGTCTCTGTTCATCCGATCAGAATGATTAATTACTCATTTTATAGGTAAATTAATTCTCTACAAACGCCCTATTGACCACTTTTTTCCATAACCTACCGTTTTAGATATATCGAATAAACTTGGGAGGAGATGGAAAAATGACATTTTTTCATCTATTAATGAAAATAAATCGGTCTCTGTTCATCCGATCAGAATGATTAATACCACTCATTTATAGGTATAATTAATTCTCTACAAACGCCCTATTGACCACTTTTCTGCATAACCTACCGTTTTGGAAAATATCGAATAAACTTGGGAGGAGATGGAAAATGACATTTTTTCATCTATTAATGGAAATAAATCGGTCTGTGTTCATCCGATCAGAATGATTAATACCTCATAAATAGGTATATTAATTCTCTACAAAAGCCCTATTGACCTTTTTCCATAACCACCGTTTTGAAAATATAATCAATAAACTTGAAGGAATCGAAAATGATATCTTTTCATTTATTAATGAAAATAAATCGCCCTATTGACCACTTTCTTCCATAATAATAATAATAATAATAATAAGTTTTATTCATCTCTTTAGACATTTACATGTATGAGACAAGTCAAGAAAAAAAAAAAAAAAACAAAACAATTACCTATATTTAGTATTACCTATACCATATTATAAAGAGTCATTAAAGTATTCACTCAAACTATAATAACCCTTTTCACACAACATAGATTTAGTTTTCCTCTTAAAACTGACATAATTCATATTTCTAAAGCATTCTGGTAATTTGTTGTAAAGCTTAATCCCCTGGTAGGTTGGTGAATGTTCAAATTTAGCAGTTCTATGCTTGGGGAGTGACAAAATTTCCGCATTTCTTGTTACATAAGAGTGATGACTAGATAATTTTTCCATTGTTTCCAAATTCCGTCTGACCATGAGAAGTGACTTGTAAATATAAATACATGGAACAGTTAATATTTTGTTCTCAACAAAAAGAGACCTGCACGATGACCTCGAGTCAATACCGAAGATCAAACGCAGAACCCTCTTCTGAGCAACAAATATTCTACTCACATCAGTTGAGTTACCCCACAGTAGAATATTATAAGATATGTGACTGTAAACCAAGCAGTAATATAAGTTCATAAGACATTCAGTAGTGAAACAATTTTTGACTCGATATATAGCATAATAAGATGTATTTAATTTTTTACTCAGGATGTCAATATGATAACTCCACCTAAGGTATTCATCAATGTATATACCTAAAAACTTTATACATTCATCGGACTTAATCACAGCATTAGAACAGTTTATTGTTAGGGGATTATGCCGATGTTTTTGTTACCGAAATAATACATTTTTCTTTTCTCAACATTTATAAGAGTGCATTTTTCCGACACCAATCGATGAAACTTTGAATAATGCATTTACAGGCTTCAATAAAATCAGCGATATTCGAGGCAGTGATGGCAACAGAAAAGTCATCTGCAAAATAAGCACCAATAGTGATTTCAGGTATTCAGGTAGATCATTAATGAAGAGTAAAAATAATAGGGGGCCCAGCACAGAACCTTGGGGCACTCCTGACTTAATATCATACTTTTTACTGAACACATTTTTAACCGTCATTGACCTGCCGGAAACGAAACTATACAACCAGTCGAGAAATTCACCTCTAAATCCTAATTTATAACATTTATCCTTCAAGAACCCGAACGAAAGAACATCAAAAGCACAAGAAAGGTCGAAAAATAACCCTGCTACAAATCGACTCTCGTCCAGACTTTTGTGAACGAATTCAATAAATTTAAATGCTGCTGTCTCAGTAGAACGACCAGGCCTGAAACCATGCTGGGAGTCAGAGATTACACGGTATTTATTCAAAAATTGAGTAATTCTTTTCAGGACAACATTCTCAATTACCTTGGAGATAACGCTCAGCATAGATATAGGCCGGTAGTTGGAAATATTAAGAACGTCATTTCTATTCTTCAAAATGGGAACAACTGTAGCAGTCTTCAGTAGACTCGGGAATATGCCACTTGTGACAGATAGATTGATGAGATGGGCTAGGTGTCCGGATATACATTCACCTGAGGCCTTCAAAATTCTGCTAGATATATAATCAAGTCCTGTACTCTTTTTATTCTTTAGATTTCTAATTACGTCACGAACTTCATAATCAATAACGGGATGGAAATAAAATGTATGTGGGGACATAGAACTAGTTGTACAGTTCTTTGATAATTTATCACCATAATGCTGTTTCAGTCGAGAGCAGGCAAGATTAGAAAAATAATCTCCGAATGCCTCAGCTACCTCCACAGGCTCAGAACAGATAGTATTTTCTATATTTAACGAGATATCACGATTACCAGTACGTTTAAGACCGGTCTCGTGTTTTACAATATTCCAAATAGCTTTATTTTTATTTTCAGATTCAAGTAGATATTTTTCATAATGAAGATATTTAGTTTTCCGAAGCAACAAGTTATACTGAATTTTAGCTTTCCTATACATTTCCAAAGAGTGATGAGATCTGATGTTTGCATGAAGCCAGTGAAGTTCTTCAAGTTTACACTAGCCTGTTTGACTTCATCATTTAGCCAACTTTTCTTAAAGTCATTTCGACAGGTTACTTTTTTAAGAGGAAAGCATTCTTTCTTTAGAGATTGAATTCTTTCTATGAATATCAGAAACTAGTATTTACATCAGTACAAACAATCATATAAGTCATCAAAACTCAAAACATTCAAGTTTGATGCAAATACATTCAGATTTTGGTCAGAAATAATTTGCAAAGTTTTGTTGGTGGTTTAACAAAATTTGAGTTGACCACAGAATTATAAGTATACCAACGAAATTACTCTGTGATCACTGAGAGAAGCTTCTAACAAGTTGGTCTTGCAACAACCTAAATCAACATTAGTTAGGATATAATCATTTTTGTACTAGATGTAAAACCATTGATGTTAGTGAATATTCTAGTTGGAAGCATAGAAGTGGTTTTTAAATCAAAACAGATCAGTAAATCACAAAACAAGTTCTTATTTTTGTCATCTGCTAGGAAATCTACATTAAGATCCCCACAAACAAAAGATTTTCAACTTGGCCGGAGCAATATTGAAGCACTTGACACATTATGTTCAGAAAAAGTTCGAAATCACCGTTTGGCGGCCTGTAAGCACTTATTATACCTAACTTACTGTCATTTAGCACCATAATACCACACACACTCACAATGCATCTCCTCCGAGAATCTGGAGATATTCATATTTTTACAGGAAGCGACTCTCCTGCATACACCAGGGATCCTCCATGCTTTCTGGTGGGGCGCAGAACGAAGCGGCCTGAGTATACCCAGCAATGTTCATCACATTTAAAGTAGAGGCGTCACACCAATGTTCCGAGACGCACACAATATCAGGTAGTTTCAGCTAACAGCACCTCAGGCTATTCAACTTTTTGGTAATGCATTGAATATTGATATGAAATATCTTCAGCTCATTCATTTGTGGAGGACTACCGAGGTTGACTATTTCAGCTGAGTTTCGCTTTTCCGATGGAAAAAATGGTGTACACTAGCTTTATTCGGCCATGATGAACTGTTTAGGGCAACATTATATTGACTGCTAGGTATGAGAACTTTAAAAGAGGCATAACTTTCGGGGAACCTAGATTTAATCAGCTCACATTTTACATCAGTAAACGTTTTCAAAAGAAAGTTATGCAGATCTTCCGAAGAAGTATTAGGTTTCAGATTTGAGACGTGTAGTGCCTTGTAATTATTTATCAACACCTTCAACAGCAGAAACACCCTCATAAGATCCCACGACTAATGGAGGTTTTTTTTTCCGTCTACTCGAAACTTTAATCCAATCATTTGTGTTATGTTTTTCACTGACCTTATCCTTATGAACCAAAATTTTATTATCCGGCAAAGGAGCAATTTGATCCTCAATAGGTAAAGATGTTTTATTGTCATTCTTGCGCTTAGATTTATTCCGCTCTTGAACGCGATGAGTCGCACGAACGGGATTATTTGGTGACGGCATAATATCAGGGGTCAACATTTGGCAGACGTTTCTGATCGCAGGTGATATCATTGTCTACTTTCTTAGAATTAACAGATGGAATAACTCACCTTCATATTTATTATCAGGAATTCCCTGTGATTCCAACACATTGATTTTATCTTGGATAATTTTTATCCTACAATCTTTGTTTAACACATTCTTTTTCTAACACTGAAATCTTATATTTCAAGAGATCGGCGTTTTCGACAAGAATCATATTTTT
>JACDNR010000363.1:0-41490 GCA_013421045.1 Propylea japonica | reverse complement strand
CAAAAATTCTAATAATAATTTGATTTTTGTAGGTATATCATTTCTCCTGAAGAAAAATTGCAGCAAAACTGTGGAGTGTGTATCTCATGATACAAGTTATTCAATGAAAATAGAGTCAAGAATACTGAAATGCTACACTCATTTTTATGAGTTGAAATAAATTCTTATCTAAGACTGCTGTATCCCAATATTTCTAATTCTTCAGAATAATCGTTTCCTTTGATAGTCAAATGAAATATTTCCAAGCAGGGATGTTTCAATCCCTGAGACTTCTGAGACTTGTTCTAGTAAGGCTCTAGTTCTAGTAGATGACCTTGTAGGTGAATAATGGGTAGGCTTTCGACGCTGTTTCTCTAAATTTTCTCTGCTTCATCCGATTGATTGTTGAATCTTCTGTATTACAAGGTAGGTATTTATTGTAGGTGTCCCTACAAATATTGATCTTCTTCAATCAGAAAACCTTGCCCTTTCATATATTTAGCCTTTGGATTTTTGCAATATATGACTCCTTCCAAGTGCATGGTCCATTTGTTTTAGTGAATGAATCTCCTTCATTAAAATAAAATGCTAGCAATGCAATTACCCCTTTTCCCTCTTTGTCGTGCTAGAATACATGGATATTAATGAAAATATAAAATTGTCAGAAGTTTATCTCATTACTTTAGAAGGGATGAAACCAGACCGCTCTAAATATTATAAACATGTCATGCTTATTTTAGAGCTTGCCCTTTTTTCAATTTTCCCTAGAGAAATGATTGTAGTTCATCTTTAAAAACCCAAAGATGTTTCCACATACATCCTTCTTTTAAACAAATCCACAAAACCCCCAAGCGCTGGAAAACTGAAAACTAATTTTGAACCTAACCTATTTCCAATGTTTTTCATGTGAGCATGCCGATTACAGGATTAAAACCACATTTGATTACAGATTTCATTTATTCGATTACAGATTTCTTTTCATTCGAATTAGTGTCCTGTAATTTTCAAGTCTATGGTTGGACCCAGCATGGCTGTCTGGTATACTCCCCTTTTTAGAGCCTTACTATTGCTCTAAATCGAAAAAATATTATGACACAATTACCTTAGTAACAGTGTAGCTCCCAGCGTAACCGTGTTTCTCGCCAAAACCACAAAGACACTGTCGCCCTGTTAGGAAACTATGCGTACTACAGAAGTAACGTTATTGGACTAAGTAAAGGAGTGCTTTAGGACAACTAATACATATTTAACTCAATTGTGCATTTTTTGCATAAGTGACAGTGTCGGACCGGGGCGGGGTGCGCTATGAGTCTCATTGTGAGGTTGGTGACTCACAGGAAAAACTCGATATATCTCGAAAATGGAACGGGCACAAAATTCATAGTATACTGCACAAATTGGCACAAAATGGGCGCAAAATTCCCAAAACAATTTGATACCAAAATCGAGGGGTGTGTCACCAACTTGACGCCCCCACAAACAAAACTCAAAATATCTCGAGAACTGAACGAGCACAAAATTCGTTACATACGGCACAAATTGGCACAAAATGGGCACGATTTATCGAGAGATGAAAATTTTCGAATTTCCACAAGTGTGTCACAGCGTCAAGTTGGTGACACACTTAAAAAACTTGAAATATCTCGAAAACGGAACGGGCACCAAATTCATAATATACGGCACAAATTGGCACAGAATGGGCACATTTAAAGAAAAAAAAATGTTCATATTTCCACAAGTGTGTCACAGCGTCAAGTTGGTGACACACTTGAAAAACTTGAAATATCTCAAGAACGGAACGGGCACAAATTCATAACATACGGCACAAATTGGCACAAAATGGGCACAAAATTCTCAAAACAATTTGATGCCAAAATTTGAGGGGTGTGTCACCAACTTGACGCACCTAAATTGAAAAGAAACCAGTAACGGAAAACGAATCAAACTGATTTTACGTCACATGAGATAAAAATTACTTCAATTTACAATTACCGATTTTTGATATAAAGTTTTGGTTATCAACAAAAAATGTAATTTTTAACAAAATTTTTCTCAGCATTTTCGAATTTCGCACATTTTCACTAAATGTTTTACGATATTCTTTGAAACTGTTAAGTTTGATCATTTTGGATGACACCCTTGCGATCAAGTCTTTCATGGTTCAGGTTCATTTGGAAGCGGAATTTTTCTGCCAAAAACTTTGAATATATCAATAAAAAATTCCATTTTTAGAAGCGGATTTTTCTGCCAAAAACTTTGAATATATCAATAAAAAATTCCATTAGTGCGTAGCTTTTGGAAAATACTCAATATATTTAAATATTTATAGATTCATTCATTAATTTACCAATGATACAATTAATTCTTCATCACATTGAATGATAGTCTCCTGAAGATCAAAACTAGAAAACTGTGTAATGAATAAATACCTGTTTCACACTTTCTTTTTCTTGTTAGATTATTCCTCCCATTCATCTCGCGAATTTCTGAAAATCGATTTTATGTTAGTTAATTTATGACTTTTATACGATTCTGAAGTTATAAACTTCAGGATGTGAACATTTCTGTCTGATAATGTATGTGTTGACGGTTCGATTGGCCAATAATTTTCTGATGTATTCTTTCTGTAAATTTTTACCGTTATTTTGAAATAAGTCTTATATGGAAAAGTGAGTTGATGAGAATTTTTGGTAATAAATAAACAAAAAAGTAAAGTATTGAAATCTCAGTAAGAGAACTGAAATGACGTCAACCTTTTTCTCCAATTTTCCTTACATATGTTTATCCCGATACAAACATAGGATCAGTTGCAATATAAAGACTGTGAATTAGTTATAATTCAATTTAATTTTGCTATGTTTTTCACTATATCACGTAGTATACAAAATCAAATAGATCATATTTATATCGCTATAAACAAAAAAAAACTCAAAAGAGAATAACTCCCGCAATATCTGACCAATTCAGGCCATTAATAAACTCTTGTTGAGACAAGTAGGTAAAACAAACCAAAAAACATAAACATCATTAAATGGCATCATATTCACCTTGCACTCTGTTTGGGGAAACATGTTCAGTGTTGGCTGTCGGTGTAAGATCTGTGAAAAAAATAGAGATTTAATCCTGAATTTCATAGAAAGAGAAAAGGCGAAAAAACCTGAAAAGTTATTTTCTTCAACTAAAGTCGCATTGAGATCCATATTCATGTCGGACAACGATTTGCCCCGGAATTCGGCAGGAAGAGAACCTCTATCCATCATTAAAAGTATTTTATTTGTTTCTCATTTGTAAACGTCAATTTCCAAAAACCCAATATTAATCAAGAAAGTTTATTTTATCAAGTCACTAACTTGTAAAACTGACAGTTAACTTTCACAAGTTAGTAGTATTATTTACATTAGAAAATTTTGTTTTATCGTCATATATGTTGAAAATTATGGTACAATTGTTATTTCCATAACACATATTTTTGATGATGAAAGAGTTGATACTGATGATGATGAACCATCTGTTGACTCAGAAACTGCTGAACTCGAGGACTGCAGAACATTTGTACTCTCCTTACTACCAAATAATTTGTTAGACATTTCGATTTTTTTGTTTACCGAATCATCGACATAACTCATCGCAATTTCGGTGCTCTTCCACCCTCCTGCACGCTTTAGTGCTAAAATATCTCCACCCGAATCCGCAACCATAGTGGCTCCAGTTCTGCGAAAAGAGTGGCCGGTGTATAACTCTGGGTCTTTTAAACCTAAATATTTCGCTTTTTGCTTTGGGAAACAACCAATAGTGTGCTGGCCAGCATTAAGGGAAATGCACTTTCCATGTCGGTATGTCAAAAAGAATCTTAGGCTTTCTGTTCCAGGAGGCCGAAGATTTACATATTTTCTGTATAACATGCAGGGCTTGAAGCTGCAGCCATCATCGGTTATGGTGAATCTTTTTGTTGTTAAATTTTTTGTTTGCCGCAATGTCACAATAACGTATTTTCCCATATCTTCTACATCATTCATGTTTAAGGAGAAAATTTCGTCACATCGACAACATCCAAAAATCCCAAATATTGTTACAATTTTCGCTAGCAACCATTGGTGGTCATCATGAGCATTTAAAAGAAATTGTTCAACCTCTTCTTTACTTAATACCTTGGCCTTTTTTGGCGTATAACGCTCATTTTTTCGTTTCAGAAACGCTATTACTTTGGAAATCTGCAAATGACAACTAAACGTCACATTTTTCAATAAATTTTTTATGGAAAACTAACCTGCGAACAGGGACATTTCCTTTCATTTCCAAGCAGCTTTTCAGCATAGACCATTTCGCCCATAAAGTATTAGGGTTGAATCTAGCTGATAGTTGATTCAAGTAGACCAACAAAACATCTTCAGTTACCCCAATCACACTATTTCTGTTTTGCCACTTTTTGAAGTCGTCGTATTCTCGCTCGCCAAATTATTGAGTTTTTTTTGGAATTTATCTAACTTTTTCACAAATGAGAAACAAATAAAATATAAAACAATACACGCAAGGTAACGGGTTTTACTGGCTCAAGGAGGTAACTCCTCCATTCGCCAGTAAAAACCCTCTTACCTTGCTAGTAATGTTATATACTATTGGATACTTTGGCAGTTTGATATATGTAAACTGAAAGCCTGTAGGAGTCAAAATCTTTTGTCCCATTTTGACGTTTAAAGACGACAATATTCAACCCATGGTAACAAGGGTAAGTTGACGTTTATCCACTGAGTGAATTAAAAATTTTTTAATTCACTAGTGGAATAAAATGTTCACCACTCACTTTGCTACGTATCCCTTGCAATGTTGCTTCAAAAAGGCGGTGACTTGGTGAAATCTGCCGATGTCTATTTTTTCTTTCAGAGCCAACATTTTCTTAAGTTGCGAATAGTAGGACCATAAAGACGACGACTTAACTTTCTTGGATTATGGAATGCGGTATATTGCTTTTCCTACAATATTTTTGATTTTAATGAAATTACTGCTTCTGCTGCCTCATTTGCTTCTTGTATAAATGCACTCAGAAACTACAACCTTTACATTGACACTTGTGAACAATTAATTACATAGTGCCCTAGCAACCATCGATCGAAAGAAAATCTCGTTATGAATTTGAATTATACCTAATATTTCCTCTAAAAAGTATTCATTATCTGGATTCTCATCAAAATGGGATAAAATTTTGTATACGACACGTGAGTTAAAAATGTTTATTCACTCGAAGAAATTAACCCACGAGCCCGTAGGGCGAGTGGGTTAAACTTTCTTCTCATGAATATACATTCATTTAACTCACTTGTTGTATAAATAACTATTATTAAACAAAAAAAGAATTTTCAACATGTAACGTGTCTACTCAATTTTCATTTACTTCTTATTATATGATAACTATACATGTATAGTGAATAATGCATAAAGGATTGTAAAATCAGTTTATTTAAAGAACACGTTTCGGTTGCAAACTGAGCTGAACAGTTAAAACTGACTGAAACTAAAGTTTTAAGTACCTCATGTTCTATTGGGACAAATAATTACCGATCGCGGCGCTGCAATCGCCGAATCAGCTGTTCCCGAAACGAGTATTCATTTATGTTTACATTAGTGGAAGACAGGAGTTAGAAGTGATATTTCTACGTGTTTTGGAGATTTGCTATAATTATAATTATAGTGTGTATTAAATATATTTTTCATTCGAGAGCTTTTTCATACTGAGTTTTATTGTAAGTATCTCTCTAATACTATCCTTTTGGTTATATTTTGAAAAGTGAAAGGTTGAGGTAACTAACTATTTGATTTTTAGTTTTTCAGATCATGTATCTCAAATTAGGTGAAATTTTCAAGTATTTGCATGCAACACCCGATAGTCGATGTATTGTAGAGGGTGAGCAAGTGTTGCATGCAAACCATTTGATTCTTTGTGGGAAGAAATCAATTACAAAGGACAAGGTTAACATTGCGGGACTCTGCCTACAAACATCGGCTTTACAAGGACAGCCTCATCAAATTGAGGGAATTTTGTCAATGGATGGTGTGGATGATGTGAAAATTCAAGAGATGAAATGTACGTGCAAAGCAGGTTTGTCTGGAATGTGCGAGCATATTTCAGCACTGCTCCTGAACTGTTCAAGGTTGTATTTACTATTTTGCAATTTTGATGATACCGAAATTCAAATTTATTGTTTAGTTTTGTCTCTGGCGTTTTTTTCTTTCTGTTTCAGGATGGATATTAGCTCTCTTGAGATGCTTTCATCAACTGATGTTGAATGCTATTGGAAAAAGGCAAAATTTCAAGCCAAAGAAATGTACAAGCCAGAACCAATTGCTTATTATTCTTGTTTGAAAAAAACTAAGAGCAGGTTGAAAGCAGTAAGAGATCTGACGGAAGAGGAAATGAAGAATTGTTTAAAGCGAGGCATGGAATGTGTACCTGACAGTAGCTTGGCTAAACATTGGTATGTAGAATTTACATTCATTTGAGAGGAGGTACTGAATAATTTTTCCAGTTCAGGAAGGCCGAAAAAACTATGCCTGCCTTCCACCAGCAGTGCTATTCAAAAACCAAGGATAAGTAGAATTTCAATTCATTGCGAGTCATCTGAGTTTTTGAACGAGCTATCCAAAGATGTCTCTGTGGAAAAATTCAAGTTGGAGGCATGCTGCTTGAATAAATGGAAAGCCATTGAAAAATGTGATTTACTACAAGCCTTTATGTCGAAGCAAAACTCTGTTGATTGGCATAAATTTAGGCAATTCAGAATTACTGGTAGGTGAAGTTTTTTACTTTTGTTTGACACTGATTCCTCAGTTCCATAAAATCTTCTGGTATTGTCTGGTGAGTTGTTCAGTTTTTACAATAAATTCTTGAAAATATTTCATGCTTTTTATTGAAAGAACAAAGGAATAAATATAGTATGTAGTTTGAATCATACCTACAGTTGCAGTGCAAAGCAAATGATTAAAACAGAACATTGTCTTCTGAATAAAACAATTGTAATATATATATTATACATATACATACTTCCAAAATATTACTTCGGAGAGAATAAAAAAATGAAATCAATAGATTTCTTATCAGAAAATTAAATTGATATTCTTTTTATTGCTTGATCTACAATGTACTCAGAGGAATTTAAGAAATTTTCATATGAAATATATACTGATGGACATAATTAGCGCACCACCTAAAATTTCGTTGAATTTTAACAATTGATATCTTCCCAATATTTAGTCGGATTTCAGAGTTTTTTTCTTTCAATAGTAGCTCTGATATTGTCGAATTCCCTCCATTAAGCAGAAGTCCAAAAAATAAAAACTTCATGTTGTACAGGGCGTTTAAATAATGTCATGTTTTATAGTCAAATTTTAACGTCTTCTGTGGGCAATGCCAGGTTGCTGAGGTATATGAAAACAATAAAGCGTTGTAGCTCTTGAGTATTTTGTTTTTTCAAAAACCAATTTATCTTGAAGTCGTCCAGAGATATTCAACTTTTTATCAACTATTGTATTTTATGCATTAGCCATGAATATTTTCGCAACCGAGGGAATTCGACAATAACAGAGCTACTATTGAAAGAAAAAAACGTTGAAATCCGACTAAAGATTTGGAAGATATCAATTGTTTAAATTTAACGAAATTTTAGGTGGTGCGCTAATTTTGTCCATCAGTATATATATACTCTCCACATTTCAATAAATGTACGATGTGAATCGATTCATAATGAATGCTGGAATTGCAAATTATATAGATATATTCTTTTTGAATTAAGAGCTAACAAAATACAATACATGAAACAAAAAAGTCCCTAGCTGAGGTTAGTGCAAAACGGGGTACCATACTATTCTGTCGTATGATACCATAGCACAGGGAAAAACCTCAGTAGAAAAAACCCTGCCTCGCCTTTTTTACAAAATTGAAACTTAAAACTATCCGAACAAATACCTTCAGATACAAAATACTTAATTCTTGCTCTTGGGTCAGGAGGGTGTTTTACACCAGGTCTGGCGTTCCAAGTGATGATTTTCGAATCTTTTGTTCTTCTAAGACCGCTACAGGACCCTACTGAAGGGTAATTACCTCCCGTAGATTTAAATAGTGGTATTTCATCCTAAATATCGAATTTAATTTTTGAAAATTATGAAAATAATGGATTGCCTAAAAAAATCTTGGCCAGACAATAATTAATTGAAATTTAAAAAATAACTTCTTTTTTATTTCACCCGATGAGTTAGAACAAAAACGTTAAAAGGTAGGTATATTAAGTTCTGGTGATATTTTGACCGCATCTATACATTCCCAAGAGGAAAAAAAAGTCCGGGGACACCCTGTACTGTATACATTTATGAAATCACTCGAATTTGTCATCAGAAAATAATGGTTTCTGTGAATTTACCATCCCACTACAAACAGTGATGATATCATCAATGTGCCTGACCAAAGACCAAGACATTGGTGTATTGAAAATATCGAATAGGCGTAATCTTTGATTAACAACATGAACCCTAGCTCTTGAAATTGTTCTATTTTGTCGAGATTCTTCCTGAGTGAATTGTTTTTTATTTCTTAGAAAAGTAGGCCTTATCATTTTTATGAAATGTTGATTGCATATGTCTTCAACAAGAAACCCTTTATCCACCATAATGGCATCAATATGTGGTTCTAACTTATTAACAATTCCACTCTCTTCAAAAATAAATTTATCAGATGTACGACCGCCATAAGCTTTGCTGACATAAGTAAGCAGTCCAGCAGGGCTCACACCAGTCATTATTTTTATAGTGTTTCTCTTCTTGTAATAAGAGTATGTCTTGACTCGACAACATAAACATTTGGGTTGTTTGATAGGAATTTCGGTACAATCAATTATCACTCGCACATTCTGAAAATCTTTGAAGCAACTAGGGATATTTTGCCTGCATTCCTCTAAAGAAGGCCACACAATATACGACTTCATAATTTTCGATAAAATTTTAACAAACTCATGGAACACTTTTGAACATAAAGAAGTTGACACATGAAAAAAAAACGAAATAACTTTGAATGTGATGCCCAATTTTAGTTTCATACCAGCAACACACTATCAGCAGTAGAAAGCAAAGTATGCCTTTTGCGTGGATAATACTGATCGACAAGATCGCATAACAGTTTGAAAAGTTTAAAATTTTGTATACCACTAATTGAATTCAACATTGAGTCTGATTTAATAGTTTGCCAAAATTCAATTCTGAAATCACCACTACAAACTTGGAAACTCTTATCACACTTTGTGATTTACGAAGGTTCTCGAGTTTGAAATAACTGCAAAAGTCCATCAACCGCTTCTTGTTCTCGTTCTGTAAGATTCAATGTCTGTGCGGGCATTTCCTCAGGCACTGATGAAGAAGTGCTTTGTGGAATCAGCTCTTGCTCTCTTAACTGCTGTCGCCTCATTAACCTATCGTTTCTAGAACATAGGACAGAATTTGAAGACTTCGAAGACACTTGAATTGTTTTCCTTGGTAGGTTTTGGGAAGGAACAGCATTTTTTCTCAGTCGGGGAGATATTTTCATAGTAAGAGTCCCTGAAATTATTTCAAGACATATGAAGAACTGCTTTCAATTGACATCAATCATTTCACTCTTACCTGTTTTCATTCTATAATCCTCAGGTCTGAAATGTCGTGAACATACTCGCATATTCTTCGTTACTGGTTTTCCCATCATCAAAATATTCTCCCATGCTTTACGCCTGTTAACTTCTTCCAGTATACCTCTTTTGTTGGTGATGAAAACATTTTGGTCTTTACTGGGGAAATAATGAAAATGGAGTTCAGGATTCCGAGACTTTTTAGAGCTGCATCCATAAACACAGCAATTAGTGTTCTCCACTGTATTTTCTCTAGGCATCTTTAAGTCAGATTAAAAACTAACTAGACAAATATAAACACAAAAAACAAATCTCACTTCTCACTTTCTTAGGCACAAACACAAACCACGTTTTCGAATACTCGTTTCGGGATAGTTCTACGTAACGCCGCTAGGGTCGCATAGAGTTGTATTTTGCTCAATAGTCATGCTAAGTATCACAAATCATCAAATTGTTTTAGCTATCAAACGAGTATTGAACTTTTTAAGAGTTTCAAAAGAACAAATTTTTGAGAATAAAAATAACTCGCTCATAAAAGTCTTGATGCGTTTTTTCGGTGTGGCCCATGAAATTCGAGAACTGCTTAATCTCTTCTTTCGATAAATTCAGAATTTGCATTTCTGTTGCAATATGTTTTCTTAGTTTATTACTTCCAATAGCTTCGGGGTATTTTGAATTGATTTTTTCCCCAGAATTTCCCCATTTGATGAAAGAAGGCAAAAACATCCGGGATGTATTTCCCCATATTGATTTGAAGAAGTTTAGGTACAAGGATCACTACTGCTCTTGCACCGTTCACAATTCTTTTATATTTTTAAATTCTGTTAAAGCAGTTTTAAAATCTTCAAAATCGGTTTTTCGATCTTGTTGGTAGTCTCTTATTTTCAGATACTGCACGTCTCCGATTCTTCTTCTATTGAATACAATCAGAAGTGCTAGCGTGCAATGAACAAGTGTTGTGTAAGTGCTCTGAAACGTTGACTTTGGGGAAAGCCGGTCTCAATGCATGAAAGGCTCGCGGCCACACTCAGTGAAGAAGGGAGTGAGTTATATATGATAGAATGTAATGGGCGCAAGGTAGAGTAATGCCTGCCTACTCAAGGTAAATGAACTGCTTACTCCTCTACCAGAGTAAGAGTTAACAAAAATCCCTCAAAATTCAAGTCACAATCATTTATTACCAAAACAAAGAAATATGTGCAGTGGTTGATACAATACGAATAAAGATTATCCCCCAAGGGGTAGTCAAAAGGAAAACTCACCAATTCACACTACATTATATGAAAACGAATCATCTAAGCTAACAATATAAACCGACCTAAGTCAATAACTACTTTACATAAACAATGGTTCCTGAAGGGAACACCGATCAATTATCCTATCACAAAATCTTGACCGACCTAAGTCAATAACTACTTTACATAAACAATGGTTCCTGAAGGGAACACCGATCAATTATCCTGTTACAAAATCCTGAAGGGATAAACGAGCACCCTGGTTGGTACCCAACGCAACTTATGAAGTGCACCTCACTATAATTGCTCACAATTATATATAAAATTACCTTACAGAATAATATCACATATCATCAAAATTGAAAAACCAATAATTTACAATGTTAAAGCCAGTGCTACACACTGGTTACCTTCACAAACTACTCCAGAACGTAGATACCTCCAAGATGCCAAGCAAATGGATGCCAATGGATACCTCTAACTGGCAGGTTCGTGAGTACCTCTAACTGACAGGTCACCTCCAATAGCGCCAGGTACGTGAAATAACTGACAGGTCACCCCCAATAACGCCAGGTACGGGGAATAATTGTACTCAACACCTGTCACGTGGAACTCAGGTAAACCCGATACGTGGAGATACACCCAGATACGTGGACCCTAACAAAATACTATAAGAAACGGTTCACAAGCTATAAAGGATATCTTAGTTACCTCTGTTGTTCGAGGGAGATAGGTTCAACCTCCAATTCAGTCGAGAATTTGTTCCAAATAATTCCAATAATATTCGCTACACAACAACCTATAAAGAAGATGGTAAGACAACTGGTTCAAGATAGAAAATGTATGCGTACCTGGAGGTGCAAGACAGATTCTGTACGGACCCCATGTGGAAAAGTCTGTATTTCCCAAAATATTCCAAAATACTTCTCAGGGAACAATGACGCTCGAAGATATAATCCCTCACAACGAGGATGAATCTAGATTCATAATTCTCCTCGAAACGTCTAAACCTTCCACACGACCTCCGCAAAAACAAAATGTCCGCCCTGACAGTCGCACAGAAATTTCCGGATCTTCAAGGTTCACAGAGTCTATCAGTTGTCACAGCGAAGAAGAAGAAGAAAATACATCAAAACCAAAATAATATAAGGGAATCATTACGGTACTGATAATCTACGCAGTTTATACCAGAGGAGGGTCTCTATAAATCCATTTCTATAATTCTTCCAAGATTTTCCGAAGTACTTTACTGCGGCCAAATAATAATGAACTAACCAAAAATGGCAACCATAAAATGACCACCAACACTAACCTCACAATTTTAAACAATAAACAAATCGTTTTCTGATGGAAAACAATTCAAAAAGGTAGGCAAACGAAGTGAATGAGTACAACAATGAGGAAACTTTGAAAATTAACCATCCCCATAAGTTTACTAACTAATAATTTTTGGAAAAAGATGGCAAAACTACATTTTATGATAAACTCCAAAATAATAACGTTACAGCTCTTTTCATCGACCGTGCTGTTAAAAGCAACAAGACATTGTTCTGCTAGATTTTCGGACTCTTCCTCAAATTTTTTGACATCTTCGACTAAAGGCACCAGCAGTGGTTTATTCCATTTTTTTCTTGCAAATCTCTACTTGCAAGTGACGATAATTCGATTGTCCATCGACTTTCAAACAAATTTATGTAATTCCTTATATCTTTTAACCACTTTTCGTTTTCGAGACCTGCCTTCGATTGAAAACCTACCGAATGCTGAAGTATTAAATTTTGCAATTCATGGCAAGCATGTTTGAAAGATGTGCCAAGATGCATGGCCAGACTTGGAGATTTGAATGTTTTTTTCAGGATCATATACAGATATATTTCTCACAGCACTCAGCATCATGGCGAATTTGTTCGGCGAAATAGTATCTTTCAAAGTATAATTCTCTCCAGCTGAAAGTTTTCTGTATTCTATGAGAAGGCGGGATAGTTCTCTCATTCTGCTACTGCACACATAATTCATACGTTAATTTCGGTGTTTTTTCGAATAAGACTCCCCAAAATGGAGAATTAGAAGATCTTTTTTCGCCACCAATGAAATTTCATCAGCCTTCATCAAGTTGAATACCTAAATAAAAAAGAATGTCAACAAAATTTCAAATACGTATATAAAAACTCCAACCTGACTTTCAATATTCAATTTTGAAATCACATTCGTGGTATCCATTGCACAAGCTATAAGAGTCTGAGAAGCAGAACAATGTTTATTGTTTCTGTTTGAAACGTTTAATAAGCATCGCTTAGAATGTCTCTTGAAATAGTGCTTGAGGTACAGATCCTTGCAATATATGCAGGGATAATACGAATCACTATCATCTAGTTTTACTTCTTTACTTCTGTTCGGTATAGTTGTACCCCCAATGAACAGATTGAAATTGGTATCATTCCTCAATAATGTATAAGCGTCTCTCCTTTCCCTGTTATTTTGGACATTTTCAAAATGTTGGTTATTTCAGGCTCTGATGAGTGTTTTCTCTCCATATGCCTCGTAAAATTCTTACTGCTCACGTCTGCATCACAGAATTTACATCTCATCGTTTTCGGAGTTTTAGATTTCTGTAATCAGAAATAAAAATTCTTACAAATGCAACGCAGTAGAAAAATCCACAATTCATCATAGATGGCTAAGATTTTTGTTTGGGTTCCGTTTATGAAAGTGTTATCTTAATCAATTAATTATTACTGAAAATGACCTCGCAATTTGAAGGGTTTGTTTTAAAATTTCACAAAAATTGAAAATATTTATATAAAACGTGTAAAGGGGGGTACGTTCTTCTGGACAAGTTGCACTCCGTTATAGGATATATAAAAAAACAAAAAAATATTTTCCCTGAAGCCTACTTATTTTTGTCAAAAATCAATGTTTGAGATCATATGGAAATTGTCAGTTTCAATGAATTAAACGAAAAGCAGTAGAAAAAACTTTCAGAGAATGCGATTTAATTACCTATTTCTGTCAGTTTTTACTTGGAAGAATTGATAAGAATAAATCATAAGTGCCATATCGCTTTCATATTCTAGACACAGAATTCGAAGGAAAATGATAAAATTCAGAACTTTTGAGTGATTTTCAACAAGGTGCAATTCGGACGTGGTGGCATAACTAAAAGAAGAGTCACTTGTATCTTTAAGTATCGAGATCTTGGATTGAAAATAAAAATAAAGATCGTGTACACGATCAGTGATCCATCAAGAATCTTCAGGTGAAATTTTCGAGAAGAAATACGTATGCCTTCTTCAAGAGGAGAAGAATTTCTTCTCTGTTGTTGCCTTAGGGTCACTCCAAAGACTACGTGAAAAAATAAATCGATGCTATATCGAAAAACTAGAAAATTGCGACTTCTTTCCTGAAAATTGTAGCTTGTGTAAATACACCTTACAATTTTAAAAATTTTCATTATTATTTTATGGCAACTAGTGAATATGAACTCACGAAGACGAAAAATAATTGACTAATGCAACCGCGTTCTACATGATCTAGGAGAAAATCATTTTTCCAGTTTAGTAACCTGAGTATAATATAACAAAAATAAAGAGTTTACTCACTTTTATTTTATCAGCCAACGAAGAATACTTTTCTATGACATTTCCAATATCTGCGGAGCTCTCAAGAGTGGAAATATCATCCCTATCGTTATATGAATCACGAATGATCTCCGGCTCCTTTGCTCGTTCGTGTACATTTATATGTTTCAGGTTTTCAAGCTGAAAGGAAATGGAACTTTTCGTATTCAATAACCAACAAATTATTTTCAGGGCATGCAGTTTCGTTTTTCCCAACAAAATTTAAATAGTAACTATACAGGGTGTTCCTAAATTGAACGTACAAACGAAAAGAGGAGATTCCTTAAGTGAGTTTAAGAAAAAAAAAGTCCCATAAACATGGGGTCGCAAACGTTTCGTTTTCGAGATACAGAGTGTTGAAGTTTGAATTTTTTTCAAGTTTTTTTTTTCATAGTATCTACACTTCACAAGATATTCAACTGAAATTTGGCATAGATATTACATTTGAGAGTTCTCACCACGTGACAATTTCGATAGAAGATCTACAGGGTGATATTTTTTCTCGAACACTGCCACCTGTTCTTCTGCAGAACTTTTTTTTGGTGAGCAACTGTTAATTTGAGAAAATGTAAAAAGAAGCTTTGTTCTTATACTAAACTTTTCGGTCTCTTGTAGTTTTGTCGTATCTACCAACGATTTCGAGAAAAAAAATTTGAACGATTCTCTCGAAATTCTCGTAACTATGATAAGAAGGCCAGTTTGTAATCTGTGGTGAATGAATTCAGTGCCAGTTTTGACACATCAAATTATTGAACGTTTGTTTCTTTAAAAAGTGAAGGTGGTTGTATTTGTGGCTATTTATTTTTTTGAATGTAGACTACTACCAATTCAAACTTCAACACTCTGTATCTCGAAAACGAAACGTTTGCGACCCCATGTTTATGGGACTTTTTTTCTTAAACTCACTTAAGGAATCTCCACTTTTCATTTGTACGTTCGATTTTGGAACACCCTGTATACCTTTCTACGGGGTCTTTATAAATGATTGTAACAGCACAGTTGGCTTTGGATTATTTTCATTTTGCTGCTCCTTATGAAAACTCAACACATTTATAAAATCTCTCTCTATATTTACACACCAAAAATGAAAAAGTCACATGTAGTGTACAGTGTTCCATGCAAAGATTGTGACAAAGAATATATAGGTCAGACTTCACAGAGACTCCAAGAACGGCTAAATGCACACAAGTACACCAAAAACGCAAGCACAGCACTGAACAAACATAAAAAAACGCAAAAACACGACTTTAATTATGAGGACACAAAAATCTTGGCAATTGAACATCAACAAAAAAGTAGGGAAATATTGGAGATGATACACATCCAAATGAAGAACGAAAATACAGTAAACGACAAGTTAGACACAAAAAATCTCAGTCGAATTTATATGCCCCTACTCAAGCCACCAAAAAATTAAAGAAGAATCATAACATAAGGAGCACACAGTGACATGAAATTGACAGTACTGACTCAACAATACCTAATCAACCAAGATGACAATTAGTGAGATGTTTGCATGAAATTTTATTTTATTTAATTAATATACATAATTTTTAGATGTTTTTAGTCCATTTTGATGTATCTTACACTGAAGAAGGCGGATGCGCCGAAACGTTTGTATTAATAAATTATTCCACGTTTTTCAACTATAACCTAGACACCCAACAAATAAACTCAAACTATATAAATAACTAGGTAAAAATGAATTCAAATATACTAATGCAGGGGGAAGAAAGCATTCAAGATCTTTACGTCACAACGAAACTAGAAAACAAAATCACACGAAAGTTAATGGACAAGATGGCCAAAGCAAAAGCCAGAAGAATATTCTTACTTAAATGCAAACATAATAAAGTATGCCCAACATTTTTGAAACTGAAAACGGATCACATTGATTACAGCTGCAAATATCTCACTGAGAAATATGAGAGACTGAAAAACAATTTTATTTATCGGACACTGAACCTTTTAATTACTGACACAACCAAAACTATAAACAGATTAGAAGGAGAAATCATGGAAATACTCAACGAATTCGAAAATCTCAAAGGAAGGAATCTAAGAGAGAACCTAGAACACAATGTGAACCAAACAATAAAGTATAAAACTAACCATCACAAATCCATTCATGACAAAAAAATCGAGAAACTAATAAATTCACAGAAAAAAAATAAAGAAGTTAATAAAGACTCAACAAGAATAGTTAACTTAACGCAGACCACATTACCTGAATTCGTGACAAAAACACTCAACTTGGGCCCAAAATATGCCATGGAAATAGATAGAGAACATGAAATTCCAACGTTCGATATAATCACCCAAATAGAATGTTCAATTGAAGAATTGCCAAAAGAAGATCAAGACAATATCCGAACAAACATCACACATGCCCTCAATACACACAAAAAACAATTAAAAGGTAGAAAACAGAAAACAAATTGTATTAAATCAAATTTTATAAAAACAAAAACTTTCCTGAAAAACAACAACGATCTACAAGTCATCAAAGCAGACAAGGGCAACAAAATAGTAATAATATCCCAACATGAGTATAATGAAAAAATGCTGCAACTTTTAGATGATATAACAACTTACAAAAATATTAAAAGAGATATGACAGTTACAATGGAAAAAGCAAACAACAAAATAATCAAGGAATGGCTACAGGAGAACTACATCACAGCACAAGAGGCAAAAACCATGATTACCCACAATAGTAAAATTCCAAAAATTTATGGATTGCCAAAAGTTCACAAGGAAAGTATACCACTGAGGCCAATAGTTTCATTCATACAATCACCATTATACAAAGTATCGAAATTATAGCTAACACCCTTTCAAAAGCAACAAACTCCAACAAATATTACATTAAAAACTCCTTCCATTTAAAAAAATCACTAAAAGATATCAAAATACAAAATAACCAGCAATTGTACTCATTAGATGTGAAGTCACTCTACACAAACATCCCCATTGACTTGGCAATACAGGCAATTGAAAATAAGTGGGAAACAATATCACAACACACAAAAATACCCAAAGAGAAATTTATCGAAACAATTCAATTCATCATGAACAACAGTTATTTCCAGTATGAAAACAAATTCTATAAACAAACTAAAGGAGTGGCCATGGGTAACCCACTATCAAGCCCTATAGCCCAAATAGTCATGGAATTCATCGAAGAAAAGATCATGGAACAATATCAAACAACATTCTACAAAAGATATGTAGATGACTGCTTTTTAATAACAACACCATCCGAAATGAATGAGATCCTCCACCATTTTAACAACTTCCATGACTCACTAGAGTTCACACTAGAAGAAGAAACTAACAACAGATTAAACTTCCTGGATATGACATTCGTGAGAGAAAATGAAGAACTATTAACGCAGTGGTACAGAAAAGAACAAAATTCTATTCACATTTTAGACTTCCACTCTAATCACCACCAGTCCCAAAAGAAGAGCACTGCCATCGGATTTATCGACAGAGCATTGGAACTAACGTCACCGATACTACGTAAGCAGATAATAACAGATGTGAAGGAACTTTTGTTCAGTAATAATTACCCTGAAAACATGATTTACCGACTCATAAAGCAAAGGACACACAGGCTTTACAACACACAACAGGTTACGAAAACAAACACTGACAACACCAAACGTATACCCCTACCCTTCATTCAAGGTCTGTCACAAAAAATCAATAATATAATAAAACCCTACAACCGAGAAGTTGTTCACAAGCCACAAAATCAGATAGGACAAGTTTTCAGCAAAATAAAAGCTCCAACACCAAAAATGAAAAAGTCACATGTAGTGTACAGTGTTCCATGCAAAGATTGTGACAAAGAATATATAGGTCAGACTTCACAGAGACTCCAAGAACGGCTAAATGCACACAAGTACACCAAAAACGCAAGCACAGCACTGAACAAACATAAAAAAACGCAAAAACACGACTTTAATTATGAGGACACAAAAATCTTGGCAATTGAACATCAACAAAAAAGTAGGGAAATATTGGAGATGATACACATCCAAATGAAGAACGAAAATACAGTAAACGACAAGTTAGACACAAAAATCTCAGTCGAATTTATATGCCCCTACTGAAGCCACCAAAAAATTGAAGAAGAATCATAACATAAGGAGCACACAGTGACATGAAATTGACAGTACTGACTCAACAACACCTAATCAACCAAGATGACAATTAGTGAGATGTTTGCATGAAATTTTATTTTATTAATTAATATACATAATTTTTAGATGTTTTTAGTCCATTTTGATGTATCTTACACTGAAGAAGGCGGATGCGCCGAAACGTTTGTATTAATAAATTATTCCACGTTTTTCAACTATAACCTAGACACCCAACAAATAAACTCAAACTATATTTATTTCTATCTATCTAAGACATTGATAATTCCAGCCATATAATTCGACACCCTAACCTGCGTAACAGAGGGATATAAATAAACAAATAATCCAAAGCCAACTGCGCTGTTACAATCATTTATGGAGACTCTGTATATACATACCCCTTTGCTGATTGAAATCATTATTATACCGATTCAATTATATTTCTTCAATCAGTTATAAGATGTGCTGTTAGTTGAATAGATTCTAGATATCAAACTTTCAATCAACACAATGAATCGAGTATAATATAAAGACGAAACAATGTTACTACTTATTTCTATATTTTCAGCAAACGATTTTTTTTTCAATAACACGCTGAGCTTTCGAAAGTAAAAATATAATCCTTATCCCTATTTTCAACGCAAAACGAAATGAAACTTGTGTTACTTATGAGGTGATTTATTATGGTGTCTGTACAAAAAAGTTCACCGCAATCTAACTTTTCATGCTGAATGAAATCGAAAGCACTCACTGCTTCATTTCAATAAAATTCACGTGCCTCTTAAAATAATATTGATGAAATGAGTTGGGCTAGTGACTTTGAACTCACAGAGATGAAAAAATTAAGTAATGTAACCGCGTTCTACCTGACCTAGGAGGAAATCATTTTTCCAGTTTAGTAACCATAGTATATTATAACAACATTAAAGAGTTCACTCACTTTTATATTAACAGCCAACGAAGAATCATTCTCAATGACATTTCCAATATCTGCGGAGCTTTCAAGAGTGGAAATATCATCCCTATCGCTTAATGAATCACCATTGATCTCCGGCTCTTTTGCTTGTTCATGTACATCTCTATGTTCCAGTTTTCAAGCTGAAAACAAATTGAACATCTCTTATTTAATAACCAACAAGTTTTGTTCAGGGCAGGCAGTTTCGTTTTTCCCAACAAAATTTAAATAGTATTTATGTACTTTTATCTATACCCCTATGCTGATTGAAATCATTATTATAATATGTGCTGCCAGCTGAATAGATTCTTCATAGTAAGCTTTCAATCAACACAGTAAATCGAGTATAAAATAAAAAAAAATATTACCACTTACTTTTATATTTTCAGCAAACGTAAAATTTTTTTCAATAATACGCTTCTTTGCGGAGCTCGAAAGTGAAAATGTAATCCCCATGCCTATTTTCAACCCGAAACGAAATGAAAAATAATTTTTTAAGGTGTCTGTAGAAAAAAGTTCACCGAAATCTAACCTTTTAAGCAAAATAAAATCGAAAGGACTCGATGCAAATCAATAAAATTCACGTGCCTCTCAAAATGATAATAGAAGGAAAATTTGATGAAATGAGTTGGGTCTGCCAAATTATTTTCTGAGTCAGTTAGAAAAAAAAACACTGGGTTGACTTCATCAACCTCATAATTACCTACCACCAGGAACGTATCATAGGTATTACCTTTTTATCCTGCGAACATTCAGATTGGAATTCATATAAGTCAGCAGCAACATTTTTTTCACATGAATTGTCCTCTTTCGTCATGTGGCTTATTAGGCTATTGTCCAAGATTGTTATCTGAAACTTGTATTAAACATTGAAAATTTTATTCCTATTGATATGGAAGCTTATACATTGTGAGTCACAGATATTGGAACATATGGTGGAACTGTCTGTATGAACCAAAGTTTTAGGATCAAATAGTCAAGTTGATTTATGTAACCAATCAGCCCACTAGTTTTGAAGTTATGCTCATTTCAAAGTTTATTTATCGAAAATTTTCGGAACTATACAACATTGTATAGGGCGCATCAAAATTATGGAACAAATTCATTTTCTCAGAAGAAAAATAATTTGTCAGCAAAGTCCTGAAACATGTCAATTTTTGTTTCACTTATACCAAATTTTTATGCATTTTTGATGAATTTTTGTTTTCGGACTAACTAATCTTATTGATCTAGCAATTTGTGAAAAGTTTTCACACCCTGTAGTTTGTTACATTTTTAGATTAATAAAAATGAGCTGTTTCCAAACATGTTTGGTTATTCTGTATGCTACATCACAAAATACTAAACATGTTAGAAAAAGCTCATTTTTATTGATCTAAAAATGTACCAAAATACAGGGTGCTTGTTTTGATAATATTGTTAATTTGACTAATGAACAATGTTACGCGGTTACTTTATGAGCGCACACAAGACTATTGTATTTCTGTCCACCCTGTACCAATTGGAATCAACATTTTTGAAACCAGCTCAGCTAAAGTAATCCGAAAATTGAATTTCAAACAAATTGACGTTGACGTCATTACTCGAAAGTAATTCACCCTGTATATTGAATCATCATTTTAAAATACGGTTAATTGAAATGAAAAATGAACGTGTTTCAGGATTATTTCTTAAAATGGTCTGTTTAGCTAAAAACGAATATGTTCCACACGGATACAGCTTCTAATAAAATACAATGAAAAGAATAACATGAAATGACTTTTTTCGTACAAACCGATTGCTCTTCACCAATATTGATAAAAATTGGTAAATAATCAAGGAAATTATCAGCAAAAACGAACGTAAATTTTAATGTTAGAGTGATGAGTATTAGATCTGCCTCATTTTGGCCCATACAAACTGTTCTTGGTCGATAGCTTAGTAGTTATAAAAGCCCTTCGTATAACTCACCCGGGTCTTAAAAAATCGTTTTGCCTGTTTAGAACCTGCAATATTCACTTCTCGATTTGTTTAATCACAATCGTCTTCATAAGGCTGAACCAATGGAGAAACATCACTATAACATTTTTCTTCGGATGAATTGAGAAATTTCATGTCATCTTCATCTAAGGTTTTGTTCGGTGTAATGCATTTTATTTCACACAATGTAGAAACTGGAAATTCAGTCGAATTTCGCATTGAAACATTATTATTGGAGGTTGTGGTAGCGTAGTCAAATTCAGAATTCTCAAGCCATTCCTGCAACACAAACATTTACAGTACTTTTGCTTTAAAAAATCTGAAATAATTTACATGTACTCTCTGGGTAGTTTCCTGTGGTTTTTTGGTGGTTGGGGACCATAGTTCCAGCACATCTGATAGAAGATCATTTCCATCAGTCCATTCTCTTAAAACGTTGTTTCTTGGAACATCGACTTCAACTATTTAACCTCTTAAATTAATTAATATTTCTTTTACCTTTACCTATGGGTTTTTTCATCATTTTTCGGATCCGATTCATTGGCAGCAACTTAAATCAGAAAGATAATATCTCAAACTAGTAAACTGTGTTAGCATGGAAGATACGTCGGCCACTATTGAAATAAAAAAAATCTGTTTATGGACATAGGTTCTGTAGGTATTCTGTGCAACTTCTTCTGAAATGGCTTCCAATCTCATGAACACCTTTCCGCAGAACTTCGAAGCTGCGAAAGCTCCTGGGCTTAGACAGCTCATGATACTCGAAGATCTGGATTCTGTTGCCGATGAAATGAAATAATAAAAAACTGTTCAAGATTTGAGAACACATTATATCAATTAACTTACGATGCAATATCATTAAGAGTTGTTTCCGGCAAATTTTCTAATGTTTCATCAGCCTCTTCATTTCTGCAAAACAGATTAAAATATTTTCGAATCAACGTAATAATCAGTCTCAAATGTCTCCGTAGAGTCTTCAATATTATTTCTGTTTTCCTCTTTGTTATCTGTGGTTACTGTGTCGATCATCTCGTCCATTATTCTTTTTGCATCGGAGATATTTTCTGTGGTAGAGAAAAATAACAAAAGAAATAAATTAAACCCGAAAGTGAGATTGAACGGTAGAAAACTAAAAATATTATGACAAATAGGGGAGGGTGGGGCACGATGGAACGCAAAAGTTGGTTTTGACCATAGCACCCCACTTAAATTTTTTTTTCAATATTTCAAATATTTCCTATGACCTAAGGATCTAAACTATGAGAGAAATGCATAAACCATTATTTTATGAAACATATGTGACCGTAAGCGCCCATTTCCCAAAAAACTAATTTTGTATCGTTGTGCCCCATGCCTGGGGTACAATGATAACGGAAATGGGGTACCAAGAAACGGATGAAAAAACGCCCAAATTGAAAAAAAAAACTTTATTTTCAGAATAAGAAATGGTTATGGAAGGCATATAAAAAAGTGATATTATCTGAAATGAAAAATAAGTTCAATATCGATTTTATTAAGGCACAAACGCGAAATCCTTTTACGTTCAACCAATGTTCAAACTGCCGAAATCAACCTTGAATGAGATGAATCCTTTTTGTCTTTCAGTTCCTTGAACCATAGAAGGATTTTCCAGTAACATCTTTATGTCTTTGTCATCAACCATGGCTATGTCATCCACAAGAGGTTCGATAAAAGTGTTGCATTTTCGGTGTCGTAGGAATTTAACCTCATAGTCCCCCTCATCATCTTTGATCTTGGTGATTTGACCAACATAGAATTTGGATTGGCTTTTACGCTTGAACTCGATCAAAACATAGTCTCCTAAAACAGGAAAACGGTTCAATGCTGCGAAATGGTCTGGCTTAACTGCAAAAATCTCCTCATCTATATCCATGTCATCATCCGTGTCTGCATATTCAATGTCTCCATCGTCTTCTTCGTCGTCCTCTGATGATGAATGAATTGTGCAATCTTCAACTGGTAGGCCATAAAACATCTTAGAGCACATAATGAGGTAGTTTTCCAATTTCTCCTCCTGCTCTGGGGTGAAGACCATCCTAACTGAGTAGTTAGGTGCATATTTCATATTTTCTTCACTACCCTCACCATACTCTCTTCTTTTCTTCACATATCTTGATAAAGTGACAAAACTCACTTTCTTCAACGCAGCAGCATGTCTTAAACTGTTTCCATTCATGACCATTTCCACTGCTGATTTCATGTCATCTTCCAAGAAGAGCCCCTTGCTAGTTTTCCGCTGTCGATTTCGCACCATTTCTGAAACAAAAAAAAATACTAACTGCACAATGAAACACGCATGGGGCACAATGAAACACGCATGGGGCACAATGAAACACTTCTTGAAAAGTTTCATTGTGCCCCAATCTCTTCTGTTTCAAGGAACCCCAAACACGACATTTCGGTTCCCCTCACTGTCTACCACGAACATGAAGCAGTTGAAGTGCGAATGTCGGGCAAAAACTTAAGGGATACATGTAAAATGAAGGGCCAAAAGAGCCGATTAAATTGAAAAATCACTCTTACCTGGAGGCGAAAATCCGTTGGCGGAAATTTTTTACTTTCACTACGAAAAACAGCACCTTACTACGTCAAGTCTGGCACGCAACTAGTGAGGAGGAGATGATTGGCTGGCTTTGTTAGGGGTGGCACGCAGCGCTTTCTGATGGAATTTCGTTGCACTAAAACCTTCAGTACGTCCGGTACGCGAACTGTTTCACTGTGCCCCGTGTTTAATTGTGCCCCACCCTCCCCTACTAACTAGATGTAAAACAAATTTTCCTAATTGTTTGCGTTGTCCTCTTGGACTTGGGTTTTTCTAAAGCCTGCACCATTTTATTGATAGTAGTATTGGTACATTTACGGCCGTTTTCAATAACCTATCTATCAACCGAAACGGTCGATAGATAGATTATAAGGATAGAGATAGAGAAATCTATCCCTTTATGCCTGCTTGCGTTTCAATATTCCACCTGCAGGTTGTAAATTCTATAAATCAGGATATCGACTGTTCGGTTTGGGGCCCGTTTTATGGACCAAGGAAAGAGCAAATATTTATAATGTGTTCAACTTTTTAATTAATTGACAACCACAACTGCCAAAACATTTCATACAACTAGATGAAAAATATATATAAAATGTAGTAACTATGAACACGGAAAATCTAGATTGTAGCCCCAACATCCTCCGGCCTAAGGGGTTCTCCTTTTCAGAATTCGACCATATCTAGATTTTCTGATTTCTTGTTCCTGTTCTGGTTTCTTCTCTTCGTCATTTTTTCCTGTTTCTAGTAAAAATAATTTTTGTAGAGGACGAATCAGACAACCAGTTGCCGTCTTTAATTTCACTACTCGGCAGGCTCCATCTTTTCCAAAATACATTTCTTCAATTTTTCCAATGGGCCAAGAAAACCTTTTCTTTCCTGCACCTTCGACCAAGACTATATCACCAGCCATATGAACTGATTCGGCTAGATATTCATTTCTGAAACGACTACGTAAATCGTGTCTTATTCGATTAATGTAACGGAATCTATCATTCAGGAATTTACTATCTCTTTGGTCTAAATCAACAACTTCTTTTGCCTCTAAAGAACCTGATGAATGATTGAAAAATTTAGATGGAGTAAGAGGAACCCAATCATCCCCATCCGCTACGTATGTCATTGTTCTCTGATTAATTACATCTTCTATATCACAAAGAATTTCCGACGTTACAAATCAACAGATTTTTTATGATTCTAATCAACCGTTCCCACCACCCTCCCCACAACGCGGCGGAGGGTGGATTAAAAATCCACTTTATTCTTTTAATACTACTGAATTTCTCACTCCAATTCAAAAGGGAAAAATAGTTTGCCGATCCTCTGAAATTACTACCATTATCAGAGTAAATTGTTTGAGGTCGAATTCGTCTACTTATGAACCGTCTTAACGCATAGAGAAATGCTTCCGTTGATAACGATTTAACTAGTTCTAGATGAACTGCTCTATATATAGCGCAAGTGAATAATACAATCAACGCCTTTCCTTCACTTTTCAGATATAAAGGTCCGGCCAAATCTACACCCGTAACTTCAAAGACTCCAGCGTTTTTAATTCTATTTTCCGGTAAAGGCGAAAACGGTGGTTCTATCGGTTCACTTTTATTTTTTACAAACAAAACATCTTTTCAATACGTATTGTATTTCTTTTCTACATTTGAAAATCCAAAATCTTTCCCTGATTATACCAAGAAGAATTTTTGGTCCAGCATGGTAATTGTCTACATGTTCCTGCATGATAAGTTTTCTAACTATTTCATGTTTACTTGGTAATATTATCGGAAATTTGAAATCTTCAGGAAAGTCTCCATAAGTCAATCTTGTTTTGATTCTCAAAACGCCATCTCCATCTTCGAAAATTTGAAAACTTTTTAAATTATCAAACTTATTGTTAACAATAACAGTTTGAATTAATCCCAATAAACAATTCTCTGCTCTTCTGATTTCATCATGAATCAGTACTGTACAATCATTCTTGTCCAAACTTCTACAATTCTCATAAAACCTAAGTATCCAAGCAATAATCCTCACAGTTTTTCGAAAAGAAGAAAAACATTCAAATATACTAGAAAAATTTTGTACTAGAGCAGTCAAGTAGATTCTGGTTCACAAAGTTCGTATATTACAGAGAAATGTGCTCAAGAAATGATGTTTCCTAAAGAAGGTATCGAAAATATTGTTCAGGGAGTATTAGGAGGTACAATGGGTACTCCAAAAGTAGTTAATAGGTATAATATTACACTTCGTGCTCTGAATAAATCCTATCAAACTGATATTTTGGTATTAGAACAATCGAAAATTTGCAATCATATTCCAAAACTAAGGGATCATAAAGTAATTGAATATTTAAAGAAAAATAAAATAGAATTAACAGATTTAGTTCAAAATAATGATAATTGCTCTGAAATAGATTTGTTGATAGGAGCTGATTTTTTGGGTAGACTTTTAACAGGCAAGATAGAGAATATAAATGAATCAATATTTGCAGTTCATACGCATTTTGGTTGGACGGTTATAGGAAAACAAGTCTTGAATCATATCAATTCTTTTGTTGTAAATACTTTCTACGAATACTCCATATCTGATTTATGGAATTTAGAAACATTAGGTATTCGAGAGTCTGCGGAATCAAAAAGCAAAGAAGTCCTAGATATAGAGGCTCTAGAAAACTTCCATAGAACTACCATTCAGAATAAAGATGGTAGGTATGTTGTTGACTTACCATGGCAGCAAAAGTATTCTTGTAGGTGTTTAATGTCAAATTATGATTTAGCGGAAAGGCGATTATTTTCAAATTCCAAGAGGTTGACGGATATTGGTAAATTTTCAGATTATGAGACTGTTCTTTCTGATTGGGTTAGTCAAGGTATAATAGAGGAAGTAGTAGATGATGATAATTCTAATAAAAATGCACACTACTTAGCTCATCATGCTGTCATCAAAGGAAGCAGTAACACAACTAAAATAAGACCAGTGTTCGACGCTTCAACAAAATATAAAAATGGTACATCTTTGAATGATTTATTACTTAAGGGTCCTAATATGATTGAGTTGATTGTACCTCTATTGATTCAGTTCCGAACCAACAAAATTGGTGTCACAGCGGATATTACCAAAGCCTTGCTACAAATATACCAATCATCAACAGTGTTCTCATACAGAACACTCAATTGGCGTATTACAGCGTAAAAACTACGACCTGCCTTTTCACGAAGTTGAAAGATCCAATACCACTGACCGATCAATCAAATGTCGTTTACAAAATACCATGTTCCTGCAATAGGTCGTATATAGGACAAACGAAACAATATCTTAAGTCTCGATTAAACCAACATAAAAATGACTGCAAGAATCATAATCAGACCAAAAATAACAAAACCGCGCTAGCATTACATCACTTCGAGACCGGTCATAATTTCAACTTCGAAGGGACGACAGTTTTAGGTAGAGAGTCGAATTGGTTGAAACGCAATATTGGGGAAATGATCCAAATTAACACGACGAAAAATATCAACTTTAGGACTGACTGCTTGGGTTTAAGTGCAATATACCACAATATCCTCAATTTATATTTCAAAATCAGAAAGGAAAAAACTATGATTTGAATCAGTTTATATTATATTATTTATTTATTTATTTTTTTATGTATTAATTTGAAGACGTTTATAGCATGAAGGGGGTGGGAATGTCCGGTCACCGCGAAGAATGTATCAGAATTTAAACAGATTTTGGAGCGCGCTACCCATTGTTTACGTTTGCCGAAGAATTTTGACAATACCTGCCTACCTTCCTAAGATTTACATGTTTATATCGAAATTATTTATATATTTATGGGAAATTGACGGACATTTGCCACTTCCGAGGTATGTTATTTTTATTTATTTTATGTAGTTATGATTTTATTGGTTCCATGCTGTTCGTCTGGTTGTGTGTAAATGAATTGAAAGATGTTTGTTTTATTTTGTAGAGCCTGAAGATGCAACATATAGAGTTGCGAAACGTGTCTTATTCCCCAAAACATTCCGATCCCACGAAATCTTTTACATAATATCCTATATTTATGTTCTGTGTTATAACCCAAATTTTAACCTGGAAAAGTCTCTGTCGGAACTCGGAAGATAAACATATTACATAAACAACCTAGTGATTACATCTTTTCGCTTACTAAAATAAAATACAAAATGTCTAAAAGCAAAGAAGACACAATTGAAACCGCAAGCATTCAACGGAAATTAAAGGTTCTGGAAGCTAGAAAAGAAATGTTGTTCAAAAGATTCCAAAAATCTTACAATTACATTAAAGATCTTGGTAGGGGAAACAGGGGAAATGGTGGCCCCCTAAGCTTTATTGGATTTTTTGTTGTTGTTTTTTCATCAATACTTTTGAAAATTGGAGAATGATTTGAATAGACCATTTGAAACTGAAATATTTATTGAAAAATGAATGAAAAATAGAAAAAAATGTTTTACAGCAAAAAAACAGAAATCCTATGTTGCTACCATTACCCCATATAGTTGGGGTAATGGTGACAGGTGGCCACCATTACCCCAACAAATAATAACAGTTATTTAGTTACAGTAATCACAGATATATATGTTTTGTTCAGTATCGGTACATGCTTTGTGAGCCCAATATCCACACGAATTACACCTCAGCCATAACTCCCCATTTTTGCCGAATTCCCCGCACACTGAACATATGTCAGTTCCGTTCGCATCTTCGTCGAATTCGTCATCATTGTCCTCATCTTCTGAACTTATTTCCCGGTAGGTTTTCTTATTCTTTCCTCTTGGTAACTTCACTCTCTTTTCAGTTTCTTCGTTTTCTTGGCGATCGTTGGAAAACACCTTTCTTTTATAACACTGCTGCATATTCGGCGTCCTCTGTTTTGTCCGAGATATTAATTTTTTATTTGCTTTTTCTTGGAGAACTTCTTTATTTGGGGTGGACGTGATTATTTGAGAATGCTGCTTTGCGGCCATCCTCTTACTGTCACCAGTCTTAGGTTTTGATGGTCCTGGTATTGGTAAAATTTCGAGGAATGACTTTCCAACGCATGAATTTTGTGATTCTGAAGGCTCCATTGTTTCAGAATGTGCTTTGCATGGAAGTTGACCCTGCTGAGGGGATGGCGTGTTGCTCCTTTCGGGAGTTTCTTGACGTTCATGAGTAACAGGAACGTCGTGAATAGGACCAGTAGAATCGTTTATACTGTTGATAGTAGTCTGAAGTTGAGCTGGCTCGAAGTCTTCCTCAGTGAATATATCTGGATTATAGGGACAGATCCCTGTTGCTCTAAATCCATTCAGAGCTTTTTCTGGAGTAGCTACTCTAATGAATGCCAAGTTGAAAATTTCCGCAATTTCAAATGGTGTTATTTTTTCATGAGGATGATTCCTTAAATATTTGCTGCATTCTGAATTGAATGCTGTCTTTAGCGGGCCATAAAATGCGACATCGAGTGGCTGCATTTTGTGTGAGGTGTGTGGAGGAATCGACAGAAGAATAATACCGTTAGCCCTGCAAAACTCATAAGCTTGAAGAGTGGAGTGGGTTGAATGATTATCCAGTATAAGGAGCACCGGATCCTCCTGACTCGCTTTCACGAAAGTTTTGAAATGTTTCAAATATTGTAGGAATAGTTCTTCTGTGATCCACCCTTTATCAGAACAAGTATAGAGGGCTCCTGCTGGTCCTCCTTTTTGGAGCTGAAGATTCATCCTCTTTCGCGGGTAAATGAACATTGGTGGCACATAAATTCCGGTTGCGCTATAAGCACACACCACCGTTATATTTCGACCTCTTTCCCAGCTTGTGGCAAATCCAACCTGTTTTAACCCCTACTGGGCAAAAATTTTCCCTGGCTTCTGAACTGTGGAGATTCCTGTCTCATCGGTGTTAAATATTCTATGAGCCTCAAAATTATACTTGGTTAGCAATTTTTCTAGGTTTGCGAAAAATATGGCAACTTCCTGCTTACTGAAAGCTGTTATTCTGTTAATCGATGTTGCTTCTGGCTTACGGAGTGCAATTGACGAATTTCTTTTCATGAATCCACACAGCCAGTCATCACCAGCAGTTTTCGAATTTTTGTTAAAAGGACATGACAGGTTGTTTCTAACAGCATATTCATAAGCACATTTTTTAATTTCCTGCCGGGAAATTCCGTAAAAAAGTTTCGAGAGATGGATGACATGTTGTGCTAACAAATTCTCCTCAAGCTTTGAAAATACAGGTTTTCGTCCTAATGAAGGTCCCTCATCACTATTTTGCTTCATTCTTTTTTGAAGAGTACTTCTCGGAATGTTGAAAGCTCTGGATACCCCCCTAAAACTTCTACCGTTTTTCACTGCTACGATGGCTTCCTTTAGCTGTTCACTATTCCAAGATCCTTTTTCAGTTAGCCTGCGATAAGTCCTGGGCATCTGAAAAACATGCTAACGTTACCTTCAACATGATTAGATAGCTTACCTAATGACTTTTTGGTTATCCAATAAAGATAACATCATTTCATCGCTGATGGGGTAATTGTGGCCGGCTTCCATTACCCCAGAGTTATCGGCCACGATTACCCCAAAAATATACTTGTTATAATAACGATTGCAAAAAATACTAAGATTGAATAAATCAGTACTTACGATTGTTTTCTTCTAAGTTAATGGATAAACGAAGAATACACAACACAAAATTTTGGTCAATCACAAACGATGAACTGGAATTCGAACTTGTCAGAACAGATATGCCTTATATTCTGCGGCACTTAACCTGAAAACTGAGGATAACGGCTTCCATTGGGGGAATCCCCAGCCTGTCTTTGGATATCTAGTTGTCCTACTCAATAAGAGATGGCGGAACTATACCATATTGTGAAATGATAATTATATCGTATATATTTGTGGTGGCTCTTATTACCCCGGCGGCCACCATTCCCCTGGTTTCCCCTAAGCCTGGAGTTGAGAAATATTTCAGGATTGGCCTTAATAATTTAGAATCATCGAAATCGCAATTTTCAGATTTAGTTGAAGAAATGAATATGATTAATTTGGAATTAAATGAAGAATTTCTACCAAATTATCAAGCGCTTGAAGTAGTTGAGGATATGCATTGTCATATATCGAATGCAGCACAGAACCTGGATGGTAATAGCTCTTCGAATCAGAGAGGTTAACCGTTATACGAGTGACAGCTCTCCTTGAATTTTTTTCAATTTTTGCTAATTTCGGGTAATTTTTGATACTTACCGTCAAAAAAACTTTACTAATCCAGTGTTGTATACGTGAAAACTGTGGGTAAGTCTTTTTATCCCTTTTCTTTTGCCTTTTGTAAATACATAAAAAAAGGTGCAAAAAACGGTAGAGTGATAAGAAGTAGATCCTTTAATACCAATGGATTGGTCGTCGGGGGATCCATCGGATCGCCCTATGGAATCTTCCAATTCTGACGTAAGCTCTCGCCCCCAATCTCCTCTCTCACCGTTAGTTTTTTCCTAACTATCAAAAAAACCTTGAGCTCAATTCTAGAAGATATATCGGAAGAATCTTCAACTCAGTTTTCATTAGCAGAGGTTGCATTGCTCTCCAGGGAGATTAATAATGTGAAAGACTCATTTAAAGATGATAAAGAGCTATTTGCAGAGGCCTCATACGCTTCTCAAACAGTATTTGCGCTTCTATCCCGTCTCTCCGAGAGACCTCAGTCTTGCAATAACAAAACTGAAAAAAAGAAAATCGTACATAATTACTCCATCGCTGACTCCGGTCCCTTTATGGTTATAGTTGAATCTAAGGGAAATGACAATGTTGGAAATATGCATCCTATGATTTTCGGAAAAGAACTTGTTCGACTCAAGGTTCCAGGAGTGAAGGATGTGAAAAAGAAAGGAAGGAAAAGAATTTCGGTCGAGTTCACTACTCCTATTTACGCTAACGAATTCTTGACTAAAAACCCATTCACCAACAACCCCTTCACTGACGTCTTTATCCCTTTACGAATGGTCTCCAGCCGAGGTGTTATCAGAGATGTGGGATCTGAAATTTCCGAAGAAGATATAATAAACCATTCAGACTCCAGAGTGAGGATTATTGGTGCCCGTCAGCTGAAGAGAAGAGTCACAAATGAGGGAGTTACTTCTTACATTCCATCAAATTCTTGGGTTCTCACCTTCCATGGAAAAGTTTTACCAGATAATGGCTTATTGTCGGAAAAACCAGTGGCATATCATTTTTTTATCTGAAAAGTACGGACGCCAATAGAAAAATAGAGAAGAAATAATATTATGCAAAAAGTGCTGCTTGACGCTCAAAATCTTTGTCTAAAATTTCGTAAAAATATTTGAAGCAGTGTGAAAGTTGTTAATAAAAATCCCTTTTTTTCTATAATTTTAACACCCTGTATCTCGGAGAGAAAACATGTCTCGAGATATTTTTATATGACAAACTAGGGCTTATTTTTGATGTAGAATACGTGGTTAAAATTTCTTGGATCTGGACCACCCTGTATAATAGCGAGTTACTTTTACATATTTGTTCGTGTTTAATGAATAAGAAATTAAATCCTGATTGACATACTCAATACAAGAAAACTACACTCGCATGCTTTAATTCCCTAAACCTGAAATCAATTTATTATCGATTCGAAATTATTCAATAATATATTCTATCAATTCACATAGATATGTGATGTTCATCCGTTTCGAATAGTAACATAAAAAATGCCGGCGTCCAAATTCAGAAGTAATTTTTGTCACACATCTATCTGTAACATCAGAAAACTGGCAAAACCGTGCATGATATTCATTACAAATTTCACCTTCCGGTATGAATGAATTGTCAATGTTGCCATAATGCAATTCGGTGCGATTCTGTTCGCACATTGCTATGAATCTTGTTATCCAAGCAATATGGCTATCTCCCAAATTCATAGCAATATGACTACGGTATTCCGTATTCTGTTTCGACTGTTATAGTCATGTTGGTTATGAATTTCGCCTTAGCAATATGGCTTTGAGAATCGGCAATTTATTCGATTGAATTCTTCGTTGATTATCATGGGTGTACTCAAATACAAATTCTAATGAGGAATGGATTTCTATGTTCATGGAACAGGGTGTATAAAACTCAATAAATACTTACTGTTTCAATGACTTCAGCTGGAGGGTTTTCAGTAAGTGATGAAGAGAACTGAAACAAAATATAATTAGTTCTTCTCGGCAAACAGAAAGAATGAAATGACCCAATATGAAACATTGCTTGATATTTGATCATTTCAGAGTCTCTCAAACAACTTCCTGATTTTTGTGTACTTTTCTTCAACAGGTGCAGATAGGGAAATAGTTAAGTGATATCCGAAATCAAAAAGATGCGCCAGAAAAAAGGTTTGGAATGACTTAATTTGATGTTTCAATTGAAAAAATCGGCCCGTACAGACGGCGTATTGACATTCTTTACTATGCTGCAAGGCATACATGGTGTTGCAACGCGGTAAGGATTGACTGAACCAATGCATTTTTTATCCAGGAATATCTCACCACTACTCAGCGCAGTAGGTGTTCAGACATAGTAACTATATTGTATACTGTATTGTTTACCGCATTTCAACTCAGCATTGAGCGCTGCTGTGTTTTCGGACAGAGTGGAAGATATTGTAAGCACCTTTGCGTCATACATCGAAAGAACTAACAAAAGAAATAACATCAAAAGAAGAAATTGGTGAAGCTAGGAAATTCCACAATACCCCGCGATTACCCACCCATAAAAAAGGATTTTTTAACAAAAATAGGTCCCAACCAGAAAAGATTATGGGGATGACTCTAAGGTTGGGCGCACACCGGAGTCGACAAACAGTCCTCGACAAGATAATCTGTCGAGACTCCTCGAGGTAGCAGTGAATAGCGCAGCGGTGACTGGAACCATCGCACACCAAAGGCGTCCTCGACAAAAAGTCGTCGACTGGACAACGAACTAACGAAGCCGATCATACTATCGTCTCTCTTGTTTGGACGGAATCGGCAGACATCGCGCATGATAGTTTGTCAGGTCTCGACAAGGTTGCAGTAAAAATCATTGTGGTAAATGGAACTATCGCACACCAAGCGTGTTCGGACAAAACGTCGTCGACTCAACGAACGAAGCCAACCTGACTACCTCGTCTCATGTTTGACAACTCCGCCACGATACGTTTTTTAAATATATTTAGCCGGAGAACAACTAAAATATCTATCGAAATGACCATTTTAGATGATAATCAAAACGAATTGATAATAATTTTCGATATCAGTTCAGCAAAAAGCATTCACCTACTTAATAAAGTTCTGGATGAATATAGAAACATATTCATAATAAAATATGAAAAACATAAACGAAAACAATACAAAAAAAATTAAAATTGTATTATTCAGTATACAAAAAAGATCATGCGTACAGAGCGACCAGAATTGTTGATGCCTGATTCCTGTTTGTGCTATAAACTTAAAACAAAAACATTATACAGACACTTTTTCGATAGGAATCCAGTGGCTTTATCTAATTTTTCTGAGGGGTTTCCTTCATACCTAGTAGCGATATATGACATGTTACATATTGTTGAAACGAGGAAAAAACGGTGTTTATTCTTAAGTAGAAATAAATTATTGTTTCCATAAAAAACTAATTTTTTGTAATGAGTCAGGAAGGAAAACCCTCAGAGAAAAAATTAAAATTAGGCCACTGGATTCCTATCAAAAAAGTGTCTGTATATTGTTTTTGTTTTAAGTTCATACCATAAACAGGAACGGAGATAGTGGCCAAATTATAAATTTCCCAAATGTCAATTTCGGCTTATAACTCGAAAACAAAAGACGATAGAGTAATGCGGCAAAATGAGTTTCTCGAAAAAAGACCAACGTCATACGCCAAACAACTGTCGAAGACAAATTGTCGAATACCAATTATCGAAGACAAACTGGCGAAGGGAAACTGTCGAAGACATACGGTTTGACAAATTGTCGAAGACAAGTTGTCGAAGACCATCTGTCGGAGACAATCTGCCGAAGACATACTGTCGAAGACAAACTGTCGAAGATAAACTGTCGAAGACAAACTGTCGAAGACAAACTGTCGAAGACAAACTGTCGAAGACAAACTGTCGAAGACAAACTGTCGAAGACAAACTGTCGAAGACAAACTGTCGAAGACATACTGTCGAAGACATACTGTCGAAGACAACTGTCGAAGACATACTGTCGAAGACATACTGTCGAAGACATACTGTCGAAGAAACTGTCGAAGCAAACTGT
Source organism: Propylea japonica (assembly GCA_013421045.1). Taxonomy (NCBI): domain Eukaryota; kingdom Metazoa; phylum Arthropoda; class Insecta; order Coleoptera; family Coccinellidae; genus Propylea; species Propylea japonica. The sequence goes on along the minus strand of JACDNR010000363.1, from coordinate 6,121 downwards.
CGAAGACATACTGTCGAAGACATACTGTCGAAGACAAACTGTCGAAGATAAACTGTCGAAGACATACTGTCGAAGACATACTGTCGAAGACATACTGTCGAAGACAAACTGTCGAAGATAAACTGTCGAAGACATACTGTCGAAGACAAACTGTCGAAGACATACTGTCGAAGACATACTGTCGAAGACATACTGTCGAAGACAAACTGTCGAAGATAAACTGTCGAGACAAACTGTCGAAGACAAACTGTCGAAGACATACTGTCGAAGACATACTGTCGAAGACAAACTGTCGAAGGACAACTGTCGAAGACATACTGTCGAAGACATACTGTCGAAGACAAACTGTCGAAGACATACTGTCGAAGACAAACTGTCGAAGATGAACTGTCGAAGACACTGTCGAAGACATACTGTCGAAGACATACTATCGAAGACAAACTGTCGAAGACATACTATCGAAGACAAACTGTCGAAGACAAATTGTCGAATACCAATTATCGAAGACAAACTGGCGAAGGGAAACTGTCGAAGACATACGGTTTGACAAATTGTCGAAGACAAGTTGTCGAAGACCATCTGTCGGAGACAATCTGCCGAAGACATACTGTCGAAGACAAACTGTCGAAGACATACTGTCGAAGACATACTGTCGAAGACATACTGTCGAAGACGAAACTGTCGAAGACAAACTGTCGAAGACATACTGTCGAAAAGATCACTGTCGAAGACAACTGTCGAAGACAAACTGTCGGAGACAAACTGTCGAAGACAAACTGTCGAAGACAAACTGTCGAAGACATACTGTCGAAGACAAACTGTCGAAGACAAACTGTCGAAGATAAAACTGTCGAAGACAAACTGTCGAAGATAAACTGTCGGAGACAAACTGTCGAAGACAAACTGTCGAAGACAATACTATCGAAGACAAACTGTCGAAGACATACTGTCGAAGACAAACTGTCGAAGACAAACTGTCGAAGATAAACTGTCGAAGACAAACTGTCGAAGACATACTGTCGAAGAAAACTGTCGAAGACAATTGTCGAAGACAAACTGTCGAAGATAAACTGTCGGAGACAAACTGTCGAAGACAAACTGTCGAAGACAACTGTCGAAGACATACTATCGAAGACAAACTGTCGAAGACAAACTGTCGAAGAGATATGTCGAAGACAAACTGTCGAAGACAAACTGTCGAGACAAACTGTCGAAGACAATTGTCGAAGACAAACTGTCGAAGACAAACTGTCGAAGACAAACTGTCGAAGATAAACTGTCGGAGACAAACTGTCGAAGACAAACTGTCGAAGACATACTGTCGAAGACAAACTGTCGAAGACAAACTGTCGAAGACAAACTGTCGAAGACAAACTGTCGAAGACAAACTGTCGAAGACATACTGTCGAAGACAAACTGTCGAAGACAAACTGTCGAAGACAAACTGTCGAAGACAAACTGTCGAAGACATACTGTCGAAGACATACTATCGAAGACAAACTGTCGAAGACATACTGTCGAAGACAAACTGTCGAAGACAAACTGTCGAAGATAAACTGTCGGAGACAAACTGTCGAAGACAAACTGTCGAAGACATACTGTCGAAGACAAACTGTCGAAGACATACTGTCGAAGACATACTGTCGAAGACATACTGTCGAAGACAAACTGTCGAAGACATACTGTCGAAGACAAACTGTCGAAGAAAACTGTCGAAGACAAACTGTCGAAGACATACTGTCGAGAGACATACTATCGAAGACTAACTGTCGAAGACATACTATCGAAGACAAACTGTCGAAGACAAACTGTCGAATACCAATTATCGAAGACAAACTGGCGAAGGGAAACTGTCGAAGACATACGGTTTGACAAATTGTCGAAGACCATCTGTCGGAGACAATCTGCCGAAGACATACTGTCGAAGACAAATTGTCGAATACCAATTATCGAAGACAAACTGGCGAAGGGAAACTGTCGAAGACATACGGTTTGACAAATTGTCGAAGACAAGTTGTCGAAGACCATCTGTCGGAGACAATCTGCCGAAGACATACTGTCGAAGACAAACTGTCGAAGACACTACTGTCGAAGACAAACTGTCGAAGGCAAACTGTCGAAGACATACTGTCGAAGACATACTGTCGAAGACAAACTGTCGAAGAAAACTGTCGGAGACAAACTGTCGAAGACAAACTGTTCGGCTACGTATCATCCTAGCTGTATTTTGAAAATTCATGGAGTTTACGTCGACAGGGGAAATGTTATCTGCTGTGATGACATAACCTCTAAAAAATCTGACTGCGAAAGAAAGGATCAGGAAATCCAAGAATTGAAATCCCGCCTGTCACAATTAAATGAAATATGCTTCGAGAGCTCTATCAGGCAATACAACAGTATTGAAGAAGGTGAGAAAGTACTTGAAGTTTCTAACGTTGAAATGCCCATTATCACTGAGATAACTGATAGTACTGAGCCGAGCGACGAAACTGAGGAGAAAAATGACCCTCATGAAGTTAAACTTCTAAATGCTCTGCTATCCGAGAAATCAACCCTTATTGAAGAACTACAGGATAAGATTAAATTACTCAAAAAGTACATTTTTCTGCTCGAGAAAACTGAAGGAAAAACACCAGAAACACCTATCGTCGGAACGACAGGCCTCGCTGCGAAGGAAACTATAGGAGAGACGCCATCTCAAGCGCCACCTGTTATCGAGAAGTCATACCCCACTGAAGTTGTCAAGATACCTTTAACTTCAAATTTCAACCGCCAGCGCCAGCATAAACAGCCCATTGTAAACACAACCAAAATAAGTAAGGTTAACGAAAACATTATGTATGTAAACAAGAACAAAAGTAATATAACAAGGATGACTCCAATAAATAAAAGCATAGTTGGATCAAGACAAAATCCGACCACTGACGGAGAGAATACCTTCTCAAGTGCAAAGCGAAGAGTATGGATACATATAGGAAAGGTCGAAATAAATACAAGTACAGAAATGATAAAATCACACTTGCACAAACTATTTCCGAACCGATCATTTATAATTGAACAACAAAAAATTAATGACGGAGCAAACAGCACGTCTTTCAAGGTAGGTGGCGACATGGACTTGTTGAACGAATTGTATAATAGCGAAAATTGGCCTAGCGGCGTGACTATTCGAAGATTCGCATTTTTTCGACAAAGCAGACAACAAAACCGTAAGTAAGAAGGATATGCCTTATAATATTGTGTACAATATAGCTAATGTGAATCTTCAATCACTGGCAAACAAAATAGACCCTTTCACCTATTTTCTAGATGATAAGGACATAAATATCGCTTGTATTACCGAGCACTGGCTTACACGGGATTTAATTGACATAATAAAAATTGACAACTACAAAATCGTCAGTTCATTTTGCCGCTCTTCCAGACATGGTGGGTCTGCAATAGTTGTACGAAAGGGAATACTATGCCAAGAACTCTTACATTTGAGAAATATGTCAATCGAAGGCGAGACGGAGATAGCGGCTGCTAGGTTCACAGCTCTTAAACTTATAGTTATTGCAGTGTATAGGAAACCGTCTGGCAATTCCCAAATATTTTTCCCTTTGTTAGCTGAGGTTCTGGATCAGTGTTTTGATAAATACGAGGGGGATCAAATTATTTTCGCTGGTGACTTTAATGTTGATATGCTCAAGCCTAGTAATGAGAGAACACAACTAGTTGAACTATTTCAATCCTACAACATGAAACACTTATTCAACGAACCCTCAAGAGTTACAAAATTGAGTAGCTCATGCATAGACAACATTTTTACCAATATCTTAAGCAATGGTAGCATACATTTTACCTATGAACCCCATTTGTCGGACCATCGCGCTCAGATCATGTCAGTTTCAAATGCGGAAATGGAAACTAAAAAGAAAGTTGAGTGGAAGACTGTTAGGCAAGTTAAGAAAAAAAGCAATATCGACAGATTCTCACAATTGCTTGAAACGAAGGATTGGGAAGCGATTTATCATGAAAATGCTGATAAACAGTTTGACAACTTCCATGAGGTACTCATGTCAGCTTATAACGAGTCTTTTCCTGAAAAGCTGGTAAAGATTAGAAAACAAAGAAAGAAATATCCTAACTCGAAAAAAATTGAAAATCTGAAGAGTAGAGTGGATGCAGCTAATACAATCGCTTACGTATCAAGGGACGAATGCAGTATTAAAGTATACAATATGCTAAAAGATACACTAAAAACAGAAATAACGAACGCAGTGAAGTCAAAAAATTCTAGAAGAGTAAATAAGAGTACGAACACACGCAAGACAATGTGGGACATAATAAAGGAGGTAACTGGGAGAAGGAAGGATTCTCGGACGCCGGATACAGCGCTGGACGGTGACACGCTAAACAGCTTCTTTTCATCGATAGGGCAGACAATTCAGGACACTGTTAAACCAAATTTTGCTGTCTCTGCAGGTCTACTAAATAATCTGAAAATAAATTCCCAGAGATCGATGTTTATGTTTCCAGTCACTGAAGAAGAAGTAGAAAATGTAGCCAAATCTCTGAAAGATAAAGATAGCATGGATATTTATGGCCTTTCTGTTTCACTGTTAAAGAATATAATTCCGCAAATCAAAACACCTCTTGCTAGGATTATAAACGACTGTTTTGAGCAGGGCTTGTTTCCGGATAAGCTGAAGGTTGCCACAATAAAACCAATCTTCAAAAAAGGTGATCCAGAAAAATGCGAGAACTACAGACCTATATCGATATTACCTGCTGTTTCGAAGATTTTCGAGTCAATTTTGAGGAGTCGGTTGGTGGACTTTTTGGAGGGAAACGGTTTTCTGCATTCCTCTCAGCATGGTTTTAGAAAACGCAGATCGACCGTGTCAGCAATGATAAGTGTGTTGGAGTCTATCATAGAAGCGTACAATGCTGGCGAAGATGTGCAGATGTCTTGTTTAGACCTGAGTAAGGCGTTTGATAGTGTTCCACACGAAATCCTCTTGAACAAGCTGCAATCCTATGGTGTGAGAGGAAGAGTGCACGAAATATTTGCATCATATCTGGCAAATAGACTTCAGAGAGTTGACTGGAACGGTTCGCCCTCGGACTTCAGAGAGATCAAGACAGGTGTACCGCAGGGATCCATATTGGGACCAGTCCTGTTCATCCTGTACATTAACGACCTGTTTGCAAATATAGAGTCAGACAACGCGTGTGGTTTTGCGGACGATGTTGCTCTTCTGAATAAATCAGATGACGTTCTCAATATGAAATCAACAAAAGCCATAACAGATGCCCAAATATGGTTCCAAGCAAATGGTCTCCAGATAAATATTAACAAAACACAAAACTTAACATTCAGTACAAAAAGGCAGTCGTATTCAACCTTGACTTATTTGGGGATCACTTTTTCATCGCTATGCTGGAACACATATATTGATGAATTAAGTGGCAAACTCTCAACAGCTATTTTCATGATTAAGAGAATGAAACAGGTTTCGAGCATAGAGACTGCCAGGTTGGCATATTCTCGGCCTTCCACTCTCGTATGATATATGGCATAATAATTTGGGGGCATGGTGCTGCCTTGGAAAAGGTGCTTCTCAAACAGAAAAGAGCTATCAGAGTGCTATATGGGATAAGCCAAACCGAAAGCTGCAGACCCGTCTTCAAAAAGAAAGGATAATGACTGTGACATCTTGCTTCATTATCACGTGTCTGAAATATGTCCACCAGAACAAAATTAAATTCCCTTCCAACTCAGATTTTCACAGCTACAACACTAGACATAAACATCACTTTAGTCTCCCATATTCACGAATAAACAGGGCACAGCAAGGTCCCAGCTCGGTCTGTCTCAAGCTCTATAATAAACTACCCGAAACCATCAAACAGCTCAGTGAACACAAATTCAACAGGAAGGTCAAGGATCTACTGCTGCAGGAAACAATCTATAGACTGGAAGATTCTTGAACTGTAACTTTAACTGTGCTACATGAATTGTATTATTGTATACTGTATTTATTATTGTTTTTATTATTGTGCTTGTGATCGTGTTTATTATTGTAGTGTCATAATTTATTGTAACTGACTCTTTCATCTGACAAACCGTGTAATT
>JACDNR010000362.1:0-34645 GCA_013421045.1 Propylea japonica | reverse complement strand
ATTTTTTTTTTTCCTTTCGTTTTCGGCATCGACTACTGAGGTCATTAGCCGCCTGATATTCTGCATTTAGGTCTTTGAAACACAAGTTCATTGATGGTATAAATCCTGATATAGAAGCCATACTGACGACTCAACTGAACAAACCAGCAGATAAATAACCATATGTACAATTATATACAATTAAAGAACTGATACAGACACATAGATGTAAATGAACAAACATAAATAAATATATGAATACAAAATTGGATAAATATATGAATAGACAATCAAATATATAGATAAATGAATAAATAGATTAAATATATAAAGAAGTTAAATAAATAAATGAGGAGTGTATCTGCGTATGAATGCAGGTTTTAGCGCGTATCTTTTTAGATCAGTTTATACACATTTATCTCTTTCAGGAACTTAATTGTGTTTTTAATTTCATAATATCTACAAAGATTATCCTTTAGTTCGGGTTTGAGATTACAGTTAGTTCTGGCCGTTCTGTATGTAGGGCATTCGCAGATTATGTGAGTCACTGTTAGTGGTTCCCTGCAATATTCGCAAATTGGTTGTTGCTCACGTCTGAGAAGGTATCCATGTGTATGTAAGGTATGCCCAATTCTGAGACGTGTTATTTTTGTTCTCTCTTCTCTTGTCATCTGGAGCTCATGTGTGGGTACAAAAGTATTGATGCATGGATGAATCATTTTTAGTTTAGTATTTTGTTTGACCACATTTCTTGCCACTCTTGTGTAACTCTTTGATTTACGGATTTCAATGCATCGGCCCTTTTGAGTATATACAGATCTTCACTAGAGTTGTTGGCTGCTTGATATGCAGCCTGGTCCGCCTTCTCATTTCCATCTATTCCTACGTGGCTTGGCGCCCAAACCATGGTCACGTCAAAATTCTGCTCTTGTAGATGATGAAGAAGAGATTTTATATTTCTTATCATGGGATCCTTAGAGTAAATTGAGGTGAGGGACTGCAATGTGCTTCGTGAGTCAGTTACAACCACAACCCGAGTTGAACTTTTCCTAACAGCACAATACAAGAGGGCCTGCCATATAGCATATTGCTCAGCAAAGTAGATAGAGGACATTGGATGAAGTGTCCAGGCATGACTCTCGTTGTTTGTATATAGTGCGCATCCAGTGCCATCTGCAGTTTTGGACCCATCTGTGTAGATAACTGGGAAGAACCGTATTCGGACCTTAAGGAACAGAATGATTGCCTTATAACTTCATGGCTTATGGTTCCCTTACAAAATCTATCCATATCAAATCTGATCTTAGTGCTTGAGATCAGCCAAGGAGATATTTCTTGGCTGTTCTCGGAGAAAATTTCTGGCAGGGAAATGTTTTCTTTTTCCAAGTACTCGGTAAAACGTACCATAGCTGGGCGTGTTATAGTAGGCCTCCTCCTATATTTGGCTATTTTTGTTCTTGTTGCAAAATTATATGGTTTGGGTTTGTTGGAGAGGATTTAAGTTTCAACATATATTGTGCTAAGAACTTTCTTCTTCTGATTTCTAGAGGCATAGATTCAGCCTCACATAAAGACTATATCTAGGGCTCGTTGGAAAAGCTCCTAGGCAGTAGCGTAATCCTAGATGGTGAATGGTATCTAATTTCTTCAGTACTGATTTCCTTGCAGAGGAGTATACTATACACCCATAATCCAGTCTAGATAGAATCACCGCTTGATATACTTGAAGTAAGCACTTTGATTCAGCTCCCCATTTGTATGTCCCAATACCTTCAGCAAATTGAGTGATCTTCGGCATTTATTTTTCACATCTTCAACGTGCTTTTTCCATGTCAACTTCGAATCAATGTGAGCCCTAGGAATTTTATGTTGTCAGCGCATTTAATGAGGGTATTATTAATATAAGAGCTTTGGGTCTGGGTGAGGTTTTCTGAGCCGACAAAAGTGGATACAGAAAGTTTTCTCCCACACGAACTCATAGCCTATATCAGTGCCGTTTTTTATTATTTTGTAATAGCCGGCTGAAGTTTTTTTACTATATCATCTACTGATTTTCCACTGCATATATTGCCAAATCATCCACAAACAGACGTGTTATTATTTCTTCGTCCACACCCTCTACTATTTTGTTTGTGGCGAGATCGAACAATTTGCAGTTCAGTGTGGAACCCTGTGATATTCCATTTTCCAATTGTCTCAACGTGGACAAATGATTACCAACTCTCACTCTGAATTTTCTTTCTTTCAGGAAAGATCCGATGAACTTTGGCAATGTACCTCTACATCCAGCATCAAAACAATTCCTTCAAAATATTATACTGCCAGGTCATATCGTAAGCTCCCTTTATATCGAAGAATACTGCCACAGCGTGTTCTCTTCTCATGAATGCATCCTGTATTTCCTGTTCCAGAATTATCAGATTATCCATGGTAGATCTGCCCGCTCGAAAACCTGACTGGAATGGTGAAATGATGTTTTTGCTTTCTAGATACCAATCAAGACGAGCATTTACCATTTTTCTAAAACTTTTCCCAAACAGCTCGTTAGGCTGACTGGTCTATAGCTTGATGGTTCAGGGGATCTTTTTTTGTTTCAGGATAGGTACTACAATGGCCTCTTTCCACTCCTGAGGATATGTACACTGATTCCAGAGGTTATTGAATAATTCCAACAGTTTTTCTCTCATTATTGGTGGCATGTTTTCAGCATTTCATTTCTGATTTCATCTTGACCTGGTGCAGATTTCTTCAGTTGGCTCAGTGCTTCCTCCAGCTCCGCAGGGGTAAATGGCATGTTGTAATCGAGCATCTCATCAGTATCAAAATCTAGTGCACACTCTCTGCTCACTTTCATTTCAAGAAAAGATCCGCTATAATTAGAAGAACTGCTTGTCTCTTCATAGAAATCTGCAAGACTTTCGGCTATATTATCTGGATTATCAGTAATATTTCCATCGATTTTTAAGCATGTCAATGGGTTAGCATTGTATTTACCAGATATTGACTTCACTTTCTTCCACATTAGTGATGCACTCTCCCTAGTGGTTATTGAAGCAGTATATTCTCTCCAACTATTTCGCTTGCTCTCCAGTATTTTTCTTTTTGCTTCCGCTCTGGCCCTTTTGAAAGCTATAATATTTTCGGTAGTTGGATGCCTTTTGAAACGATTAAATGCCGATTTTTTTCGTCTGATTAGGTACTGCAGTTCAGTGTTCCACCATGGTACAGTGTGCTTTGGTAGGTTTCCGCTGGTTTTAGGGATACTATCCTCTGCAGCACTTATTATAGCCTGGGTAATGGAGCTCACATCAGTCACATCAGGGGGAGTCAGATTTTCAGCGAACCTTGGCCAGTTGGCACTTCCAATAATCCAACGTTTCGGGACATTTCGAGCTCTCTGCTCTTTGTTGAACTCTATTATTATAGGGAAGTGGTCACTATCATGAAGATCATCACTTACGTTCCAATTCAGGTCAGAAAATATGTTGCTTGACGCTATAGTGAGATCTATTGCTGAGAAGGTATGGCTTGTTGCATTCAGGTGTGTTGGTGATCCACCATTCAAAAGAGATATATCTTCTCTTTCCAGCCAATTTTCAATTCTTCTACCCTTCTGTCTGTTCTTCTTGATCCCCATAATGTGCTGTGAGCATTGAAGTCTCCCATGAGTACTACTGGAGAAGGCAATTGTTCCAATAAACTATCCAAATCTCTTATAACCCAATCATCTTCAGGCAAGTAAACGCTGCACAGAGTTATCTTCAACGGAGAGTGTAACTCAACTGCAACAGCTTGTAGTTCAGTATCAAGATATACTTCCCTGTAGTTGACGTCTTTTCTTAGAAGTATGGCAACACCCCCTGAAGCTCTCTGAGTCAACGTTGAATCTCTTCTTATAATATTGTAATTTTTAACAGAAAATTGCTGTTGAGGTTTCAGGTGAGATTCTTGTAGGCCGATGCACAGAGGATCGTAGTCTTGAACGAGTAATTTGAGATCACAGTATCGTAATATTACACCTCTACAGTTCCACTGTAGTAATTTATATGTTTGTGACATTTTGCTGTTATGGAATGTGTGGTTAGACTAGTCTTATATGAAGATTTAACCACAATGTGTGTGAACTGTTAATTATTCCTATCTTTGAGAGTCTGATTCCTGTGGACATCCATCAGGAGGTTTTAATTGCTGTAGCATTGAGTTATCCCATGCATAATTGGTGAATCAGTTTTTTTTGGTTCTTTCTTCGATTTTGATGTTCCACCGATGTCTTTTCTAGGTCTTCCTTTTCTTCCACCCTTTTTGAGGGGTTTTATGATGCTGTGGGTCACTTGACTGTTGGCTTGTATCCGAAATATCTGATTCTTCAACAGGTGATATTGCCTTTCTTTTGAAACATTTGATGCTTCGGATCCAGTTCTAGAACGTGTAGATATAATATCGTGGACTTTCTGTATTTTGGGAATAGATGTGGATGCTTGGGTTTGATGTATGTTCCCTATCAGTTCGGATACACATTTTTTTATAACTTTTCGAGGGCTGGTAGTATTCTGCTCATAACATTTTCCTCTATCGATTTTTCTCTTTGCGTTGCTTGGACGTATGATATATTCTGCTTAGGCGTGTTTACAATTACTTTTTTCTTGGCCTCCAAGTAGCTTAATTTTTCAGTAACTCGTATTTTCTGTATTGCGAACTCTGTTTTGTAAGCAGGACATCCCTTATATCCTGCAGAGTGGGATCCATTACAATTTACGCACACTGGGGTTGATTCACAGGGGCTACCATCATGCGGTTGTTTTCCGCATGCACACCTTGGTTCGTTATTACAGTTTATGGTTGTATGACCCAAATTTTGGCATCTATAGCACCTTATAGGTGCAGGAATATAGGGGCGAATTTCAAGTTTATACATGGCAACGTTTATATAACTAGGTAACTTTGGTTTGTTGAATGTTATTATATGGTTTGGTGTGTCAGTTAACTTTTCATCTTTCTTTATTTTAATTCTTTGTACTTTTATTACTCCTATCTCTTTGAGCTCTTCCTGTATTTCTTCCTCAGAACAATTCATTAGATCTTTGCAGTAAATTATTCCTTTACTACTATTCAGGTTGCCATGAGGTATAACCGTTACAGGATAGTCAGCGAAATTTGTAACTTTCATTAGTCTATTAGATTGTGCGTCTGTTCGTGTCTCCACTAAGATACCTTCTTTTACTTTTCTTATACTATTTGTCTCCCCAATAAATCCGTAGATTGTCTTCTGTATGACAAAAGGATTGCACTTAAAAAAATCACCATCGTCTATTCTTTTCACAATCAGGAACCTGGGAACGGGCACCACCGTCACCTGTGTTGTGTGAGAAACTGGGTTTGAGAGCTTTTTCAGTGAACTCTCAGCACTGCCCGTATTAGGGAGGACGGGCGCCTCCTTTTGAGGTGCACAATCAACTTCCATATGTGATCCCACGAGTGAGCTCTGAAATATTCTCGACCGAAGCAGAGCAGGCTTACTACGGAAGGGCTAGCATACAACCGAAGGGCGCCAGGTATTCGGAGGTAGCCGTTTGCGACACATTTACGCAGTGTCATGCATCCCATCAGCACGGCAGACACCTTGAGATTGCGGATTTTTTAAAGGTTTTCTCCTTTAGTGATGGGGAAGAAGGATATTACAGGAATTTGGTGAGGAGGTGGGAGAAGTGCCTCATTTAGTCGCCTTTTACGACCGGCAGAGGCGTCCCTGGGCCTATTCTATCCCCGGACCCAGAGGGGGATGATTATTTTGACAGACATTTCAACTATCGTGAAAAACTCTCGAACTACCGAGTTCATTTGTAGTAAAAAAATTTGTTTTATTTTAACAAACTTTCTGTAACAGAAAAAAATATTTCAGAATAATGGATGTTGGTCTTTTAAATTAATTCTGGCAACAATAATCCATAATTTATATGTTTTTTCTTAAAAGTTGTCGTCATTCTTGAAGAAACAATAGCAATAATTTTGATGAGTATATTTAAATAATATTTTTTTTTCCAGATCCATTTCCGCTTTCTGAGGATGTCCTTCAAAGTCCTCTGTCTGAGGATCCAACATGTTTTTTCCCAAGGCAATGGAAGAAGAATTGAGCGGTGTAACGGACAAAACAAACGAGCGGCTCAAAATTCTGAATGAGTTTATAAACACATTATGATGATGAAAAACAATCAAGATTGATCTGTAAATATTCCTCATGTACATAGCACTCTTTACATTCTGAATTTAATTTAATTCCCCTAGAACTATGGAAATGATGACTTTTTTAATTTGTAGATAAATATTTTAGAAATCAGTGTACATAGCCAACCTTTTTTTTCTCTTGATTTTTTTTTTTCATTTTAGTTCATATTCAATGTGAATTTTATCAATTATTCGTATTTCTACTTTTGTTCTCAAAAGTAAATAATCTTTGTTTTATATTGCATATAGACATACTGAAACATATTTCGAAGTTTTTGAAACTATTCAAAATATGATTTTTTAATTTGTAATTTCCACTTCTCATGTATATTTGGTCTTGATTTAACTTCATATCAATGTGAACATTTTTGAAATATGTACTTGTTACTTTGCTGTTACCATTTATTTTTATACAAAAATTGGTTATTGTATCCAAACAATATGAAATTGTTTATTGAGTTAGAATTAAATAAAATATTTTGCATATGTATGAGTTCAACATCTACTTAAACTTTCCTTGCACATTAAAATAATATCCTGCAATTCATTTTTGTGAAAAATTATTAAAAGTCTTGAGTTTAAAAAATTGAAGTTCTTTACTTGAAAAATAAAAATAATGGTTGAATTCGTATCACGAATGAAAAATGAATGATTCAAATAACCTTCTGACTGCGTTCATTTATTTATACACAAAAACATAATTTTCATCCACTAAATTGTAGACAGAGCGAATAATAATATTTTCTTGAAAACTTCTTCATGAATATTTATTTTGCGAGTTAGTTTTATGTGAAAACAAACAAAATACAATCCATTGAAATTTTTTGAAAATGTTCTTTCAGGAATATTGAATGTAGGTCTAAATTGATAAGCACATAAGAAATTTTTCTTGATAACCTATAGGAAAAATATCAATTCCTTATAGGTATTTCATTAACTCAGAGTGCTAAAGCAAGGGCGTAGCCAGAAGGGGGGGTTTTGGGGTCGCACACAAATGGATCCGTCGAACCAATTCCCGGCACCTACAAAGTCAATTGCCAAAATTTCAAAACCCCCCCGAAATTAATTCCTGGCTACGCCATTGGCTAAAGGAATTTGAAATCGACATTTGTACCTCACACATTCTGTTGGAAATTTCTGAGCTATTTAGTTTTTAAAGAAATAAGAAGCTCACTGAGTGAAATTCACTGAAACCAAACTTTGGAAATAACAAAATGGAGAATCTTATTTAACGGACAAAACTAAGCTAGAGAACATCAATATATACCAGGTGGCCCATCAATGACGCGATGGTCATTTTGATTGTGTAAATGATGATATTTTGAAATTTTTTTTTGTGGTGAGTGTAAAGTACCCAAAAGCACAATTTGAAATTATTTCCATATATACAGGTTGTTCCAATACAAAGTTTCAGACCAGAGTTATTCTTTTTTGAATGTGACACCCTATATATATATATATATATATATATTCAAAAAAGGAAAGGCAAGCTAAAATTATGATGAGTTTCTTCAAATCATTATGTACATTTAATGCACCATTTATGAGAAAATCGCGAAAACTTTAAAATGAGGAGTCATTTTGAATAGTAATTTATGGTGGAACCAGTTACGTAAACCATACTATTCAGAGCTATCCTGTGCTGATGAGTCCTAATAAGGACGAAATGGCCATCCACAGGTGCTCTGATTGATACCACTTCCTTGCATTTTGTCTCGAACAAGGACGAAGTTAGCTCCGAAGTATGAGTTTAATATTGGTTTATTTATATCGATTGATATTATTCTCTGCTTTCACTTTATTGTTTTTCAATATTCATGGCGATGTACGCGTTGAACCTCTGTTTCTACCACACCAACAAATTTTTTTGAGTAGACATATAAGCTACTTCCATAAAAAAATTGAACTCTGGAATATACAGAGTGATTATAATTAATTCTCAAACATTTTCTACGAATAATGGTGAGAAACTCTCTCAATTCAAATGGCGCGCCCGTTATTTTTTCATCTCGTTGAACGCAAAAACTAAATTCGAAACTTTTTTCATAAGGTTTTCCTATACCTAAACCTGTTAGTTTTCCAGCAATTTTCAATTTTCATTCAAAACTAGTAAACCAACAATTTATTTTAGTGATAATCATAGAAACGAATTTATATGATGAGAGATCTGACAGAATGAACCTCAGAGAATTAATTAATCAAAAACCTGTTCAATGTTTATTGAATTGAAAATCGAGAATTGCTGAGAAACTATGGGATTCAGGTATGAAAAACTTCATGAAAAAAGTTTCGAAATTAATTTTTGCACTCAACGAGATGAAGAAATACCGTTCGTGCCATTTGAAATAAAAAAAGTTTTTGACCATTATTCGTTGTAGATTTATTATGATCACTCTGTACATTCCAGAGTCCAATTTTTTTCTTTTTATGGGACTAGCTAATATGTCTACCCACAAAAATATTGTCTGTATCGCTTGCGTAACTGGTTTCTTCATAAATCACTATTCAAAATGACTTCATATTTTAAATTTTTCGCGATTATTTCGTAAATGGTGCATCAAATGTACATAGTGATCTGTTGAATCACCTAAAAAAGTAAAACTTTGGTCTTCACCTTTGTATTGGAATACTCTGTACTTATATATGGAAATAATTTTAAATTGTGCATTGGTTACCTTACACTCACCATAAAAAAAATTCAAAATATCATCATTTACACCCTCAAAATGATCAGTGGTGGGCCACCCGGTATATGAAAAGAAAGTTTCCACCCAGTTCAAGTTTCCAAAAATCTAAATCTAAATCTAAAATTTTTTTCTGTCGAGAGGTTTTAAATATTTTCATCCGTCAAGTATTAACCACAGTGGAAACTACCTTTTGAAAATCCCTATGAATTTGCTTGTTGATTATCCCCCGTAGTTAAAAATTGTTTCTCAGCAAAAAGAAACGTAATACAGATATTAAACAAAGACGTTTGAAATTCTTGCAGGAATTTTTTTTGTGAATATCATTTGTAGGTAGGTACCTATAAATTGATTCCACGTAAAAGCAATCTCACTGACGAAGGGTGGAAAGGTTTACCTGTAAATACCAGAATAATCAGCGAAAGTGAAAGGTTACTCAAAAACCTATAAGAAAAACATTAACTTCTAATATTAAAAATGCTATAGGAATTTAAATTCAAATTTGGTACCTGACTCTTTTGGCACTATTGTACTATTTATCATTGAAAGACGTGAAAGTGTTTCTAGAAGAATATACAATGCCCTACCTTTCAAAATGAATTCAAATGAGAAAATTTTATTTGATTCGGAGGGAGTTTGTAAATGGAAACTGAAAACGCAAAAGACAAAGGAATAGTTGATTTGACATGTAGTGATTAATGGAAAATTCCACAATACCTTATTTACAAATGTTCTGTCACTGTGAAAAATTGATATATTTCCAATAAGAATTATGGTTGTCAATATTGGTTTTACATTTGTTTCTGCCCTCGAGGCACAAATAAATGATCGCTGATTTGAGTGGAATGAATTTGCCTGGAAACATCAGAGCCCTTAAACAATCTGAAAACAATATTATCGTTATATTTTTATACAATCTGATTCAAATCATACCAATATACAGGCTGGGCCATCCATAACATAAATAACAAAAAAATGCTCAGACAGGTCTACCTGGAACCCTGGAAGGCCTGTTCTATATTCGTCATTTTCAATTTCACATTTATGAGAAAGGTAAAGTCTCATCCGAATCAAAAAAAAAATCAGGTATGTGATTACGAATGTCTTTGTAACCCCTTCAAGGGTTATTGGAAATTTATCATTTCTGGGATTTTATTGAGAAGATTGAAAGACCCTTCAAGAGTCTTTACAGAAATCAAGCTGATTAGGCTCCTCTATTTGGTAGCTATCTATGCATATTTTATCAAAACGTCGCGCCGTCTCATGTAAAGAAGTTTTTATTTCATATTCTTTCCAAGCAAAAAAATTATCCAAATATACTGAGGTAAAACAAAATGAAAGTTATTTGAAACTATAAATGTGAGAGCAAACAACAATATACTTTTGAAGAATTAACTATACCTACCTTATTATACAGGGTCTTTATAAATGATTGTAACAGCGCAGTTGGCTTTGGATTGCAGAATACCAATCTCTTACCAATCAGAGCATAGCATGATCAAAGTATTCTGTAGTTTGCATAATCCAAAGCCAACTGCGCTGTTACAATCATTTATAGAGACTCTGTATTATAATATCGGTATTCGCTATTTCAATGAATAGTAGTGTTGCCTTTTTATATTAGTATCATTTGATTTTCTTTCTGATTTTCTTCAAATTCATCAACTGAATTTTTATTGCAAGTATTCAAATTCCTGTTGTATCTTTCTGTTAGTTGTAGATTCAAAGTTATCCATTTGAGCTATTCAGAACTTTTCATTCGGATGATGGAACGAACTGGCAATTGATATTTCAAGAGAAATATAAGTAATTGATAAAATTGAGTCAATTGAAGAATAAGTCAAATAAAAAATCGGGTATTGAATGAGAAGCCGGAATATCTGACCAGTAAAAAGATGAAAATATAATACATTGAACGTGATGATAATTCGGTTCACCAATCTCAAAAAAAAACGAATTAATGAAAACAAGGTACATGTATTTTATCGACAAACCGTAAAATCTGTTATACAAGAATGAAACAGATTGAATTTAAAAGAGTTTAATAGTATATAACATTACTAGCAAGGTAAGAGGGTTTTTACTGGCGAATGGAGGATATAATTGACGAGCCGCAGGCGAGTCAGTTAGCCCCTTGAGCCAGTAAAACACGTTACCTTGCGTCTATTGTTTTATATTATTTGTTTCTCATTTGTAAAAACGTTAGAAAAATTCCAAAAAATCCCAAGAATTTGTCGCAAATGTCGTAAGCTATGCATTATTTATGATTATTTATGACATCGGAAAATTATGACAACTGTCAGTGGCTTACGTCCTTCGAGAATATTTTGCTCATTTCTGACATAAAAGGCCAGATCCAAATGAAACAAGGCATGAATATCGTTTTAGATGCTTTTATAACGTTCATTACTAAAAATATTCGTTCCAGGAACGATGAAATTAGAAGAATGAATGAAATTAGAAGCGAGTACGTGAAACTGTCAGTGAGTTTACAGGTCAAAAAACCTCTAGGATATTGGCAATTTTGAGAAGGAAAACAAACAAATGTACACAAATTTTTCGAATAATTATTTACAAATTGAAAAATTCATAATTTGGATAATTCTAGAAAAATTTCAAATTATATTCATTAGTAAGAATGCTATATAAAGGGTTTTCAATTGGCGCGGGTAGATTTTGGCGGCCTGTGGCGGCCATTTTGTTTTGGTGACAATTGTCAAATCTCTTGCTTATTATTCAGTTGCTTATGCCAAATCACCATGACAGGTTACACGATTGAACAGCGCGTACAAATGATAAAACTTTATTATCAAAATGAGTGTTCGTTAGTGCAAACGTTGCGTGCATTGCGCCCATTTTACGGTAGACGTGGTGGCCCTTCACAGTCGACTCTTCAGCGTTTGGTGGCAAAATTTGAAACACCCGGTTCGTTAATCGATCAACCCACACCTGTACGTTCAAGAAACGCAAGATCAGCCGAGAACATCGCGGCGGTCCGTCAAAGTGTACAGCAGAACCCGAGGAAGTCGATTCCTCGCCGTGCAGAAGAGCTGCCTTTCGCAAACTTCAACTTGGCGAATTTTGCGACGGGACTTAGGGTTACACCCGTATAAGATTCAACTGACCCAGGGGCTCAAAGTTCATGACCATAGACAACGTCGTTTGTTCGCTGCCTGGGCATCGAATCGTTTGGAAGAGGATCCCAATTTCGGGCGAAAAATCATCTTTAGCGACGAGGCGCATTTTTGGATGAATGGCTTTGTTAACAAACAAAATTGCCGTATATGGGACGACACAAACCCACACGAGGTTCACCAGGTGGTAATGCATCCTCAAAAAGTTACGGTTTGGTGTGGATTTTGGGCCGGCGGCGTCATTGGCCGGAAGAGCCATTGAAAAATGGACCACTCGGATCCGTGCCACTGTGAGAAGCCGAGGCGGGCATTTGAATGATGTCATCTTCCATACTTAATGGCGTATATGGGCCTTTTAAATAAATAAAAAAATTGTTGATACCTCATACGCAGCTTGTTTAATTTCGTTTCAAAATCTACCCGCCCTTATTGAAAAACCCTTTACATAAGGAATATTTACAAATTAATATTAAAAGTTTTTACCATCATAAAGATGCTACAAAGTCGTTCAGAATTTTGAGCCTGTCTCTTGTTTTTTCGGTTTCAACCCTATATTCTTCTTCCATTGCCTTCGGGAAAAAACATGTTGTATTCTCTATCAGTGGACTTTGAAGGACATCTTCAGGAATTGGGAATGGATCTGAAAAAAGAAAATCATTTTATAAATATTTTCACAGACAATTTCTATCATTGCCTCGAAAATAATGACAAGGGCTAAAAGAAAATTATAAATTATAAAGTATGTGTGTATGTCCCCGAGAATTAATGAAATCAATTTCAAGTTTTTTGGTATTATTTTGGAGGTAACGAAATCCAATTAAAATAAAACAAGCTATTCACTAGAAATATACCAGCTAGTTTATA
Source organism: Propylea japonica (assembly GCA_013421045.1). Lineage (NCBI taxonomy): Eukaryota > Metazoa > Arthropoda > Insecta > Coleoptera > Coccinellidae > Propylea > Propylea japonica. The sequence continues at coordinate 21,762 of JACDNR010000362.1, read as the reverse complement.
GTGAAATAGATACTTGTCTATTGAGACAAATAATTCTTACAAAAGTGAAACATCACAATTTTTCCTTATTACAAAGAATATTTACTGCGTTATTCCAAAAATTCATTTCAACTGTGCCTATACAAGAAATTATTTCTGTCTATTATAGCACAAAGAAATACTGGTTCATACTTTTAACATGTTACTCAAACATAACATAACTATATTAAAAAAATATTATAAACTGAATTGCAGAGGCTAACATATTTTATATATGTTCAGCTTATGATACAATCTAGAAACTCTAATGAAATGGGTTAAAAACATAGAATAATTAAAATACTTACATTTGAGTTGGTCAGGTTGAATTGGTGGCAATTTTGGTTTCTTTGGAGGCCTGGATTTCAATAGACTAGGTGGAAGAATGGTTTTTTTCTTGTCCTCTTGTTTTGGTCCTAGAGCAAAGCACTCAACCCTGAAAACGCGTTCTGGACATGCCAACATCGCCTTGGTCACCTTCTTCCTTTGTGTAATTTTCTTGGCATGTTTATTCTCCTTCGAAATTTGTTCACCAAATTCCCTTCGTTTTATACCGACTAGAGGGGAACTCTGATCTCGCCAAATTTCTTCGGAAAGATTTCCACACATTTTTACAATTTTTACCATTTTGATATTGCAAGATAGAATGAACTAACAAGTTTCTACTACTAAAGTTAGAAAACAACAACAGGTAATACTTTTGGATGCTGAATTTATATCATTTTTCCCTCTGCAGGTATGGAGAAGGTAATTAAAAATCCATAAATATTTCGTGGTACCACCCTGAAGGTGGTATTGTCCAATGCCATTGTTGCTAAGATTTCTGATGTCTTCATCAGAAATCTTAGCTATTGCTCTTGCAATAGTCCTAATTACCTACACTCATACATTGTATTCAGAAAAATGTCTCTGTGTGAAATTTCAACAAATCATGGATACCTATATTTTAAAGTTGAGTGAAATTCAAATTTATCATACGATGGAGAAAAAAATACAGGAATTTTGTTTCATAAAAAATCCATTCTCATATTTTTTTCGAGTGTCCATTTGAATGACATTTTTACTACAAAATTTGTACGAAAGATGATATTGATCAAATCATGAAATAAAATTCAATATATGAGCTCCATCGATATAATTGATATAGTAAGTATATGAATATGGTTATCAAATATCAGAGAAGGCGTATCGATACTGTCTTTATTTAATATTGTCAATGAATAACATGAAAAAGTTTGCATATTTCTTCATAATTAGTATTTTTTTTATATGATGGTCTGACTGTAAACGCCAAAACCTCAGAACTTCAATTCAATTCTCCGAACTATACCAAATTATATAATTTTATGTACGTCTTTTTTTATTAGAATTTCGCGAGCTGATTGAAGACGTACCGTGGGTTTCACAAAGCTTGATTGGGCAATCATATCGTTGATTTTGGTTTAAGTCGATGGTTTATGTCAAAAATGAACTGAAATATGCACAGAAATGATGACATTTCAATAATCTAGGTGATTGGAGTTTTATGAGACCCGGCTCTAGTGTTTATTCGTTTATAATAGTGGCATATCCACTTTGTTTTATTTTTACACCATCTTCTGTTGAATTGTCTTAATTATTTAGTTTTTTGATTATGTTTCAACGTCTCTTTTGCATTTGATCCTCGTTTTTTGTCCGTCTTGAACATCTTGAGACACCAACAATATTTCACCATAAATTGCAAAATTTCGAATGTTTAACAAATTTTAGACCTCATTTTAAGGGTTTAGCGTAAGTTGGTGAAAATTTTTTTTCCTGCAATGTAAAAATGGTTGAAGGAAAGAATGTAAGGATGCATATAAGAAGAATATGGACGGGGAGTCGAAATATTGACTGCATGGAACATCATGGGAAACCTTACACATTTATTTATTTATTTATTATTTATTATATAATTGATTCGAGTTGAGGGCGAACCTATAAACTCGGTAATTTACAAAAAAAAATAAAAGCATACAATTGGCAACGTGAAGCAAGTTAGAAATAAAATTACAAAATAAGAAAGGAACAGAAGGAAAACTACAGAAGGTTGAAACCTGTCAAAGCGGTGATGAAAAAAACAGCATCCGACGATCCACCATCATGATGTACACCTCCACCTGTCGTAACTGTTCTTGAATCCATTGACTGAGGATGACCCAACCACCATGTCAGGGAGTCGATTCCAGGAGTAGAATATACGGTTGGGTAGAAAATTTTGACGTTGAGATGTTCTGAAGTGCTCACGTTTCAATTTTAAGATATGTCCTCTCAGGTTGTTTGTGTTCAGAGTGAAAATATTTCGAATGCCGTCACCGAAGTGTCCCAACATTGCTCGGAACGAAAAGATCAAATCACCGCGCATGCGCCTCTCCTCAAAACTGGTCAAACCCATCGCAGAAAGTCGCTGCTCGTAGGAGGGCCTATGAAAGCCATGGTGGATGCGAGTGGCCCATCTCTGCGTGGACTCAAGAATATCGGTGGCTCCTCTCGTGGCGCACCACCAGACCGGACCAGCATACTCCAGAACGGGTCGAACGTAAGTTTTGTAGATGGCTCCGAAGGTACGGTCGTCACAACCCCTGAAGGATCTATAGAACATATAGGTTAGCTGCCTGGCTTTGGAGGAGATATGTTCAATATGTGCTGACCAACTGAGGTCCTTTGAGATGGTAACACCCAAGTCAACAATCTGAGAAACGGGAACCAAAACTTCTCCACCTCTGTTGTAGCTTAACCGAGTATTGCTTTTGCCGATGTGGAGTACGTGGCACTTATTTATATTGAGGGGAAGCAACCAAGTGTTACACCAGTCTCTCAGTCTATCCAAGTCCTCCTGAAGTGTGGAAGAATTAGATGATGGGTTATTGTATATCTTAACATCGTCAGCGAAGAGTGAAGTGGAAGACTTGAATTGAAGCGGAATGTCGGAGGTATAAAGAAGAAAAAGAAGTGGACCCAAAACTGATCCCTGGGGGACACCAGACAATACTGGCCAGACGGAGGAAGAGAACGAGGCACCAACACGCACGCGATAAGAGCGATTAGATAAGAATGCGCGAATCCAATCGAGTAGCCTACCTCTTATTCCCATGTGCTCCAGCTTAATTAACAAACGTTCAGGTGGGACCCTATCGAACGCTCTTGAGAAATCCAGGAATATGACATCCACAGGATAGCCGTCGTCCAATGCCCTGGTCCAGTCAGACACGCACATATCGAAATAAAATTATTCTAATTATTAAGGACATTTTCAGGAAGAATAACATAATTGATCTGACTTGTTGGTTCGTTTTCATATTATTCTGTAGGTTAATGAAGTATTCGTGACTTTTTTTCAATTAACCATTTCCTCTGAACAAACAGAAATATCATAACTTGATGCATACCCATCTGTGAATAGTATTCATCAACTTTTTCTTTGAGAAACATTTTGAAATACATACATCATATTTAGTTACTATTGGTCTTATATGATTCAAATATTTATGATCAAAAAAAATTCTTTGGAATCATTAACAACCAACAAGATGCTGTAGACTTAGAGGAATATCGATGTCAAAATCATTTGAACACCCTTATTTGTGCCCCTTTCAACTAAATTTGAAATGTCCGAGCGTTTTATCGTTATTTCATCCTGAATTTCGAGATTTGGCTTTTTATCATTAAAATGTTTGAATTATATAAGAACCACTAAAAACTAAATATGATGTTTGTATTTCAAAATGTTTCGTAAAGAAAAAGTATTTGAATACTATAGATGAGAATACATCATGCCATGATATTTCTGTTTGTCGGAAGGAAATTGGGAATTGAAAAAATAAGTGGGGATAATTTCATAAACTAACAAAATCAATTGAAAATCAACGAACAAAATGGATTAATTATGGTATTCTTTCTTAATACGTCCTGAAGAATTAGCATAATTTCATTTCGATATATATATATATATCGATGATATTCCATGCAGTCAATATTTCGACTCCCCGTCAATATTGTTTTTAAATTGCACCCTTACATTTTTTACATTTTTCGCTTCGAACAATTCATTTTTGGAGAAAAAAATTTTAATACGAAGTTTTCACCAAGTGACGTTAAATAAACCCTCGAAATGAGGTCTATAATTTGCTGTGCATTCACCATTTTGCGATTTATGGTGAAATAAATTGTTGGTGTCTCGAGCTATTTAATACCGGCAAAAAATGAGGATCAATATATAATAAAAAAACTAAATAATTGAGACAATTCAACAGAAGATGATGTAAAAATAAAACAAAGTGGATATGCCACAATTATAACCGAATAAATACTGGGTCTTCCATCAGCACGCAAAATTCTAATAAAAATAAAGACGCACATAAAATTATATAATTCAAAATATTTGAAAGAATTGAATTGAAATTTTGAGGTTTCTTGGTTTACAGTCAGGCCATTATATAGTAAAATTACGAATTACGAAGAAATTTGCGAACTTTTTTATGTTATTCATTGACAATATTGAATAGGACAGTATCGATACGCCTTCTCTGATATTCAATAACCATATTGATATACTCATTATATCAGTTATATCGATAAAGCTCGTATATTCAATTTGATTTCATGATTTCATCTATAATCATCTTTCGTACAAATTTTGAAGTAAAAATTTCATTCAAGTGAACACAAGAAAAAGTATGAGAATGTATTTTTTGTGAACCAAAATTCCGGTATGTTCTTTCTGCATTGTATGATGAATTCAAATTTCACTTTACAGAAAAATATATTCCATGATTTGTTGAAATTCCACATAAAGACATTTTCTGAATACATTTTATGAGTGAAGGTAATTAGGTATATTGCTTCTTATCAGAAATCTCAGCAACAATGACATGGGACAGTACCATCTTCAGGGTGGTATCACAAAATATTTATTCATTTTTGATGACCTTCTGCATACCTGCAGGGAGAAAAATCATATAAATTCAGCATCCAAAAGTACTACCTGTAGTTGTTTTCCAACTTTAGCAGTAGAAACTTGTTAGTTCATTCTATTTTGCAATATCAAAATGGTGAAAATTTTAAAAAAGTGTGGAAATCTTTCCGAAGAAATTTGGCGAGATCAGAGTTCCCCCCCCCTAATCGGTATAAAACGAAGCGAATTTGGTGAACAAATTTCGAAGGAGAATAAACATGCCAAGAAAATTACACAAAGGAGGAAGGTGACCAAGGCGATGTTGGCATGTCCAGAACGCGTTTTCAGGGTTGAGTGCTTTGCTCTAGGACCCAAACAAGAAGACAAGAAAAAAACCATTCTTCCACCTAGTCTATTGAAATCCAGGCCTCCAAAGAAACCAAAATTGCCACCAATTCAACCTGACCTACTCAAATGTAAGTTTTTTATTATTCTAGATTTTGAACGCTTTTGATTTCTTTTTTGATTGTTTTTCTAAATTGTATCCTACATCGAACATATATAAAATATGTTCGTCTAGCCTCCGCGAAACAGTCTGTAAATTTTTTCCAATGATGTTATATTACGAGTATCATGTCAGCAGTATTTCTTTGTTCTATAATAGCCAGAGGTTTATTTCTGGTATATGTACAGTTGAAATGGGTTTTCGGAATAATTCAGTATTTATTCTTTGAAACAAAGAAAAATTGTAGTGTATCAGTTTAATGATAATAACGGGCATTACGACAACTATTTCACTATCAAACTAGCTGGTGTTTTCTAGTAAATAACTTGTTTTATTTGAATACTATTTCTGAAACACGAAAAGTAATAATACCAACAACCTTGATATTGATTTCATTAATTTTCGAGAAAATTCATACATACTTTTATCCATTGTCAACGTTTTCGAGGCAATAATATAAATTGTCTGTGAGAATATTTATAAAACAATTTTCTGTTTGCAGATCCATTCCCAATTCCTGAGGATGTCCTTCAAAGTCCTCTGACAGAAAATCCAACATGTTTTTCCCGAAGGCAATGGAAGAAGAATTGAGGGTTGAAACCGAAAAAACAGGAGAAAGGCTCAAAATTCTGGACGACTTTGTAGCATCATTATGATGGTAAAAAAAATTTTAATAATAATTTGTAAATATTTCTCATGTATATAGCAGTCTTTACGTACTGAATTTAATTTGGAATCTTTCTAGAATTATTCAAATGGAATATTTCTAGAATTATTCGAATTATTTTTTTTTATTTCAAGAAAAGTCAGTGGCGTGCCAATGACTGCCTATATAATATTTGTGCTTGTTTATTGGGTCGTCACTGGTTAACTTTAACCACCCTGTACTCAAAATGTGAGACGTTTAGAACAAATGTTCATATAAAGTTTTTTCTAGAAATGAGCCCAAAAATCAACCCCGAAAATATTGACATTCAATTAGGAAACACCCTGTATGTTCCGTTAAAATGAACTTTTGTAATAACACAGTTAATATATTTCCCGATAGAAAAAAATTGTGGTGTGTCAGTTAAATGATTATTCTGACAGAAATTTCAAGTATCGTAAGAAATTCTCGAACTATCAAAATCATTTGTAGTGAATAGTTTGTTTATTTTTACAGAAAGAATATTTCAGAAAACTTAAATTGAGTTTTTTAAATTAATTTTCGCAACAATACTCCATAATATGTTTTTTTAACAGTTGTCGTCATTCTTGAGGCAACAATAGCAATAATTTTGATGAGTATTTTTAAATAATATATTTTTTCCAGATCCATTTCCGCCTTCTGAGGATGTCCTTCAAAGTCCTCTGGCTGAGGAACCAACATGTTTTTTTCCAAAGGCAATGAAAGAAGATCTGAGCGGTGTAACGGACAAAACAAACGAGCGGCTCACAAAATTCTGAATGAGTATATAGACACATTATGATGATGAGAAACAATCATGATTTATCTGTGAATATTCCTCATGTACATAGCATTATTTACATTCTGAATTTAATTTAGTTCCCCTAGAACTATCGAAATGATGACTTTTTCAATTTGTAAATAATTATTTTAGAAATCAGTGTACATAGCCGAAGTTTTTTTCCTCTTGTTTGTTTTTCATTTCAGTTCATATTCAATGTAAATATTTTCAATGATTTGAATTTCTATTTTTGTTCTCAAGAGTGTTTTTTCTATATTGCATGTAGACATACTGAAACATATTTTTAAGTTTTTAAAACTATTCATAATATGATTTTTCTTTCTAATTTTCACTTCTCATGTATATTTGTTCTTGATTCAACTTCACATGAATCTGAACATTGAAATATGTACTTGTTACTTAGTTGTTATTGTTATACAAAAATTTGATATTGTATCCAAACAATATGAAAATGTTTATTATGTTAGAAATGAAATAAAATATTTTGTTTATGTATGGGTTTACATCTACTTAAAATTTCCCTGCACACTCAAATAAAATTCTGCAATTCATTTTTGTGAATAGTTATTGAAAGTTTTGCGTTTAAAAAATTGGAGTTCTTAGTTTGAAAGATGAAATAATGGTTGAATTCGTATCACGAATGAAAAATTGATTATTCGAATAACCTCCTTACTGCAGTCATGTATTGATACACGGAAACATAGTTTTCATCCACTAAATTGTAGACAGAGCGAATAATAATAATTTCTTGAAAATTTCTTCATGAATATGATGTTTTTATGTAAATACAAACAAAATACAACACATTGAAATTTTTTGAAAATTTTCTTTCAGGAATATGGAATGTAGGTTGGTATAAATTGATAAGTGCAAAAGAAATATTTCTTGAAAACCTATAGAAAAAATATCAATTTCCAATAGGTATTTCATTAACTCAGAATGCTAATGGAATTTGAAATCAACATTGGTAACTGACACGTTCTGTTGGAAATTCCTGAGCTATTTAGTTTTAAGAGGATGAGCGAATTTCATAGAAACCCAACTTTCGAAATAACAAATGGAAAATCTTATTTAAAGGACAAAACCGGGGTAGAGAACATCAATATATACCAGGTGGCCCATCACTGACGCGATGGTCATTTTGAGGGGGTAAATGAGGATATTTTGAAAATCTTTTTTTCTGTGGAGTGTAGAGTAATCAAAAGCACAATTTAAAATTATTTCCATACATACATATAATACAAAGGTTCAGACCAAAGTTATTCTTTTTTAAATGGGACACCCTATTATATGACTTCAAAAAAGGAGAGGCAAGCTCAAATTATGATGAGTTTCTTCAGACCACTTCGTACATTTAATGCACCATTTAAGAGAAAATCGCGAAAAATTTAAAATATGGGGTAATTTTGAATAGTAATTTATGGTGGAACCAGTTACGCAAGCCATATCAACAATGTTTTTTGAGTACAAGTACACATATAAGCTAGTCTCATAAAGAAAAAAATTGAACTCTGGAATATACAGAGTGATCATAATTAATTCTCAAACTAGTTTCACGAATAATAGTGAGACTCTCAGAATTAAATTCGAAACTTTTTTCATGAGGTTATCCTATACCTAAACCTGTTAGTTTCCCAGCAATTTTCGATTTTCATTCAAAACCACTAAACCAACAATTTAGTGTAGTGATAACATAGAAATTAATTTTATGATGAGTGATTTAACAGTTGCAGAATGAACCTCAGAGAATTAATTAATCAAATGCCTGTTCAATGTTTATAAAATTGAAAATCGAGAATTTCTGAGAAACTATGGGATTTAGGTTTAAAAAAATTCATGAAAAAAGTTTCGAAATTAATTTTTGCACTTAACAAGATGAAGAAAAACCGGGCGTGTCATTTGAAATAAAAAAGTTTTTGACCATTATTCGTAGTAGATGTTTGAGAATTAATTATAATCACTCTGTACATTCCAGAGTCTAATTTCTTCTCTTCATGAGACTAGCTAATATGTCTACTCAAGAAAATATTTTCTGCATCGCTTGCGTAACTGGTTCTTTCAAAAATCACTATTCAAAATGACTCGATAGTTCAAATTTTTCGCGATTTTTTCGTAAATGGTGCATTAAATGTACATTGTGATCTGTAGCAACACTTAAAAAAGTAAAACTTTGGTCTTCACCTCTGTATTGGAATACTCTGTATATATAGAAATAATTTTGAATTGTGCATTGGTAACCTTACACTCACCATAAAAAAAATTCAAAATTTCATCATTTACACCCTCAAAATGATCATCGCGTCAGTGGTGGGCCACCCGGTATATGAAAAGAAACTTTCCACCCAGTTCAAGTTTACAAATGATCTTAAATTTTTTTTCTGCCGAGAGGTTTTAAATATTTTCATCCGTCACGTATTAAGCACAGTGGAAACTACCTTATGAAAATCCCTATGAATTTGCTTTTTCATTATCCTCCGTAGTTAAAAATTGTTTATAAGCAATGAAAAACGTTATATGGATATTAAACCAAGACCTTTGAAATTTTCAGGAATTTTTTTGTGAATATCATTTGTAGGTACCTGTCAATTGATTCCACGTAAAAGCAATCTTACTGACGAAGAGTCGAAAGGTTCATCTGTAAATACCGAAATAACCAGCAAAAGTAAAAGGTTACACAAAAACCTATAAAAAAAATAACTTCACATATCAGAAATGCTATAAGAATTTAAATTCACAATTGGTACCTGACTCTTTTGGCACTATTGTATTACTCATCATTGAAAGGCGTGAAAGTGTTTCTAGAATAATTTTTAATGCCTTAGCTATGAAAGGGTGAATTATATTCGATTCGGGGAGTTTCTAGAAGAAAACTGAAAATATAAAAGAGAACGAATATTTGGTGTGAAATATACTGATTTAGGAAAAATTTTACAATAGCTAATTCACAAAAAATGTTCTGTCAATGTAAAATATTGATATACATATTTCCAATGAGAATTATGGTTAAAAAAAGTTGGTTTTACATTTTTTTCTGCTCGCGAGGCACAATAATGAATAAATTATCACTGTTTTGAGTGGAATGAATTTGCCCGAAATTTTCAAACCTTTTAGACAATCTGAAAACAGTTTCATCGTTATATTCTTATCCAATATGATTCAAATCATAACTTTCCACCCCGTATTTTGAGCTTTGGGGTGAAATAACGACAAAACGCTCGGAGAGATCTACCAAGAAGGCCAACTTTTTATTCGTCATTTTCAATTTCACATTTTTATGAGAAGGCCAAAGTCTCCTTTGAATCTATAAGAAAAGATTTGGTATGCAGATACAAATGTCTTTGTAACCCTTTAAGGTTTTTTGGAAATTTATCATTTAATTAAGGATACCCAGTACAAGTACACAATGAGGTGACTGATATTCTGAGGTATCAATCATGTAAATCCACTCTATAGAGCAGGAGTAATTTCAGTTGAAAAATAAAAATTTAATTTTTCATGTCATAGCAACTGTTTTCTGAATGTTCTCAGAAACTGAAGCCCTAAGTGAAAAGTTTCTCAGCTCAAATTGAATGAAGAATAATTTTAGGTATCATTGATCTTAATGCGCCTCAAAGCAGAAGTAATATCTGTTGAAGATTGAAAAACATTCAATTTTTATATCGAAAAATTTCCATATTAAAATTCTTCAGAAACGAAAGCCACGAATGGAAAATTTTTCTCTTCAAATTGTACACAACCAAGTGATGAATAATCTGAGGTATCATTCATTCCGAAACGTTTCGTAGTGCTGGAATAATTTCAGGTGAGAAAATGGAAAAAGTTGAAATTTTCATTTCATGCAGAGCAAAATCAAAAAACAATCAACAAAAAATCTTTGTTTAGCTCGTGAAATCTCAGGAAATATAAAGAGTTTGACATGTTGAAATTTCAAAATTTGCCAAAGTTGATGTAAAATGACGATATATTCAGATGAAATAAAATGAATTTTCATATTTTTTGCTTTTACTGCTGCCTATCTATAGAGACCAATTAAATTGTTCGAAGAATATTAGCCAAATTTTTATGTTTTTCATATCAAATAAGATAAAATAAAACAGTAGCAATACGTCACTTCTATATTTCATAACAAAATTAATTCATTATATTCATTAAGATGGACCTTAAATTATCAGTTTGATTTTAAATAATTTTTTATACCTAAAATCTTAATGTGATCATAAAAATCATAAAAATTGAAACAGGAAGGAATTTTTCGAATAGATTTTTTATGAATGAACATTTCTGCGTTTTTTCTATATGGTTTGATTGACTTCACAGTTCTACGTAAAAAATATTCGATGATTCGTTGAAATTTCGCATAAAGACATATTTTTTGAATATTATTTGAGTGTATATTGTTCTTATCAGAAATATCAGTGACAATGGAATGAGATAAAACTACCCGTAAGTTAGTATCACGAATTGCAAAAGGGAAATGATTTTTAATAACCTTTTCCTCAAAATCAATGAGGTGAAATAATATAAATTCAAAGCATTCAAAATCACTAGGTACCTGTAGTTACTTTCTGAATATATTTTATCATTTTATCTTATCAGAAAGTTGAGCATTGTAGAATAAGGGTACATACCTGCTCTTCGAGTGGGGTCAATATTCAATAGTAACTGACTTTTAATGACCCTTTCCATACCTTCAAAAGGGTGTAATAATAATAAATACAGCATCCTAAAGTACTACCAGTAGTTGTATTTCGCAAATTTAAAATGGGGTAAAATAGTGACAGAGTATGAAAAACTTATCGAAGAAATTCGGCTAGAACGTAGTCGTCCTCTTGTTGGTAAAAAACGTAAGGAAGTTGGTGAACTAATTGTGAAGGAGCATAGCTATGGCAAGAAAATCAGACAGAAGAAGAAGCTGACCAAGGCATTTTTGGCATGTCCAGAACGAGTGTTCAAGGTGGACTGCTTTGCTCTAGGACCAAAACAAGAGGACAAGAAAAAAACCATTCTTCCACCTAGTCTATTGAATTCCAGGCCTCCAAAGAAACCAAAATTGCCACCAATTCGTCCAGACCTACTAAAATGTGAGTTTTTAATTATTCTTGGTTTTCAACTTATTGCATTTACGTTTTTCATATGTGCATACAGGGTGTTTCCTGATTGAATGCGAATATTTATAGGGGTGATTTTGGGTCTATTTAAAGAAAAAACTCCATAGGAACAATTATCCCGAACGTTTCACTTTTTGAGTAATGGTGGTAAAGTTTTCAAAAATTAATCAGTTTCATTAATATCTACAATATTATTTGAAATATTTCAAAAAAGTTTGACGTACACGTATCATGAATCCAGAGGCATTCTTCAATATATAACTTTTTCTATAAATTCCACCAGAAGCGTTCGTACGTATATTGACCTTTACTTTGACATATATTTATGGTACGCCAAAGATTTTTCCTGAAATAAAAATCATTTTTGAAATTTCCAATCATTTTCCACCAAAGTAGATTTTTTAGCCTTTTTCACTACGATGCACGGTTTCCGCTTGAAAAATAAAAAACCGTTCATTTGTATGATCATAACAAACTTGTTGAAACACACATATGACAATATCACTATGCAGAATACAGTTTTTTCTATTCAAGAAGAGTCAGTGGCGTGCCACACACTGTTTAAATAATATTAAGGGCTATGTTAATAGGGTCGACACTGGTTAACTTTGACCACCCTGTAACTCAGAAGGTGAAACGTTTAGAACTTATGTTACATATAATTTTTCTTTCTTGAAATAGGCCAAAATCACTCCCACAGATATTGACATTCAATTAGGAAACACCCTGTATGTATCGTTAAAATGAACTTTCGTAATAACGCAGTTGATATACTTTAAAATGAAAAAAATTGTGGTATGTCAGTAACATGATAATTTTGACATATATTTGACCTATCGTAAGAAATTCTTGAACTACCGAGTTCATTTGTAGTAAATAGTTTGTTTTGTTTCAACTAAATTTCTGTAACAAAAGAATATTTCAGAAAACTTGAAGTTTAGTTTTTTTGTCAATTAATTGTATATCTCTGTGCATAGAGGGTGTTTGCTAATTGAATGTCAATATTAATAAGGATAATTTTTGGGCCCATTATAAGAAAAAAACTTAAAATGAACATATGTCCTAAACGTCTTACCTTTTGAGTGGTAAAGTCTTCAAAAATAAATAATTTTTCATTAATATGTACAATACAACTTAGGATATTTCGATGAAATTTGTCGTACATACCTATACTATATGAATCAAGAGGCATTTTTCGATGTATAACTTTTTCTGTAAATTCCACCAGTGGCGATCGTAATAATTTGACTTTCTTATCTTGACAGACATTGATGATACGCCATAGATTTTTCCAAAATAAAATTATTTTGGAATTTCCCATAATTTCTCACTAAAGTTGATCCTGTTGATCACTAATTTTTTTCACTTCGATGCACATCTTTGGCTTGAAAAAATTAAAACCATTTCTCTTAATGATAATAACAATTCGTTAATACACACATATGAAAATATCACCATTCAGAATACAGATTTAATTTTTTTATTTTAAGATAAGTCAGTGACGTGCCACTGACTGTCTTTGAATTGGGTTGGCACTGGTTAACTTTAACCACCCTGTAACTCAAAAGGTGAGACGTTTAGAACATATGTTCATTTACAGTTCTTCCTTAAAATCGACCCAAAAATCACCCTTATAAATATTAACATTGAATTAGGAAAACACTATGTATTGAACTTTTGTAATATAAAATTGTGGTATGTCAGTAACATGATTATTTTGACAGACATTTCAACTATCGTGAAAAACTCTCGAACTACCGAGTTCATTTGTAGTAAAAAATTGTTTTATTTAACAAACTTTCTGTAAGGAAAAAAAATTTTCAGAATAATGGATGTGAGTTTTTAAATCAATTCTGGCAACAATAATCCATAATTTATATGTTTTTCTCAAAAGTTGTCGTCATTCTTGAAGAAACGATAGCAATAATTTGATGAGTATATTTAAATAATATTTTTTTTCCAGATCCATTTCCGCTTTCTGAGGATGTCCTTCAAAGTCCTCTGTCTGAGGATCCAACATGTTTTTCCCAAAGGCAATGGAAGAAGAATTGAGCGGTTGTAACGGACAAAACAAACGAGCGGCTCAAAATTCTGAATGAGTTTATAAAACACATTATGATGATGAAAAACAATCATGATTAATCTGTAAATATTCCTCATGTACATAGCATTCTTACCATTCTGAATTCAATTTAGTTCCCCTAGAACTATGGAAATGATGACTTTTTAATTTGTAGATAATATTTTAGAAATCAGTGTGCATAGCCAAACCTTTTTTTTCTCTTGATTTTTTTTCATTTTAGTTCATATTCAATGTGAATTTTATCAATTATTCGAATTTCGACTTTTGTTCTCAAAAGTAAATAATCTTTGTTATATTGCATGTAGACATACTGAAACATATTCCGAAGTTTTTGAAACTATTCAAAATATGATTTTTCAATTTGTAATTTCCACTTCTCATGTAAATTTGGTTTTGATTTAACTTCATATCAATGTGAACATTTTTGAAATATGAACTTGTTACTTTGCTGTTACCATTTATTTTCATACAAAAATTCGTTATTGTATTCAAACAATATGAAATTGTTTTATTGAGTTAGAAATTAAATAAAATATTTTGCATATGTATGAGTTCAACATCTACTCAACTTTCCTTGCACACTAAAATAATATCCTGCAATTCATTTTTGTGAAATATTATTAAAAGTCTTGCGTTTAAAAATTGAAGTTCTTTACTTGAAAAATAAAAATAATGGTTGAATTCGTATCACGAATGAAAAATGAATGATTCAAATAGACTTCTGACTGCGTTCATTTATTTATACACAAAAACATAATTTTCATCCACTGAGTTGAGACAGAGCGAATAATAATATTTCTTTGAAAACTTCTTCATGAATATTTATTTAGCGATTGTTTTATGTGAAAACAAACAAAATACAATCCATTGAAATTTTTTAAAATGTTCTTTCAGGAATATGAATGTAGGTTAAATTGATAAGCACATAAGAATATTTTCTTGATAACCTATAGAAAAAATCCATTCCTAATAGGTATTTCATTAAATTAGTGATTAGGCCTTGGTTTATTTAATATTAAAATAAATTCAATCCAAGAGACCTTTGCAATAATGAATTCAACCAGTTAAAATTTAGCAGACTGTAATAAGGAAAACGAAGAAAAATAAAATGTATGCACATAAACCAGTTCAATGCCCAAATAGACCACTTACTTTTGATCTCTGGTAGTATTCCTGATGGGTTTTATGGTACTCTTACGACCTTTCTAGGTGAAATATTAGGAAGGCTTGAAAGGAATAGTAAGGATTAAAGATAATAAGATATACCCATTGATACCAGAAACTGGAGAATAGATGTTGTCTCCTTAACCTTCTTCAAAAGTTCTAAATGAGCGTTGTTACACCACACTAATTGTGATTTCACAAAACTAATCAACTATATTAATTAATTTCAGCGGCGGAAAATTCTAATAAAGCGAAACGAATAATAAGAGCGATTACATTCATAGATCGACGAATACTGAATCAAAACATATGTACATACGCGTAAATAACGCATATGGTCCTTTTAATTTATACGCGAATTGAAAACAAAACTGTGAAATAAATATACGGGGCGCCAACATTCTCCCCCAACTTTGGGAAAATTATCATTTTTCCAAACAAAATACCAATTGAAAAACAAAGCATTGAATAAAAAAAAAATAAAAAACTAAAAAACAAACTAATTGCTTTTTATTAGTTATCAATGTTATTGGGTGGGTAGCGGACACAACTTTACAACCGGTCTTTTATAGACTCCAGTTCGAGTCTTAACGAGAGCAACTCTAACAGTACCATCCGAACCGGGAAAAACCTGCGTAACGATACCTATTGGCCATCTAAGGGTACGTCACTATCATCCATAAGAATAACAATTTTTCCTATTTCAATTGGGGTGGAATTGACATTCCACTTGAGTCTTGTTTGTAATTGATGGAGATATTCACCTTTCCATCTAGTCCAATAAGATTGTACTATTCTATCTAAAAGTTGCTTCCTGTTCAATCTACCTACATTTTCTTGCGAAACATCATACGATGGTACATGCTGTAATGAAGTTAAAGAAAAGTGTGCTGGTGTCAGCATTAGCGGGTCGTTTGGATCATCAGAAACGTAACTGCATAAGGGTCGACTGTTTAAAAGCGCTTCGACCTGTGTCAAGACTGTTATAAATTCTTCATAACAGAGTATTTGGGAACCAATTGCCTTGAAAAGATGATTTTTCATGCTCTTCACATTTATCTCCCATAGACCTCCCATGTGGGGTGCTAAGGGCGCATTAAACGTCCAACATATTCTCTCAGACAACAAATACTTTTTCAAAGATTCTTCGTAGTCAGCTGAAAGGATAAATTGGTACAATTCATCGAGATATTTTTTAGTTCCAACAAAATTAGTACCTTGATCCGAATAGAATTTTCGAACATATCCACGACGACTCAAAAACCTTTTCATACAATCAAGAAATGTTGCGGTAGACAAATCTGATGCTAGTTCCAAATGTATAGTTTTTGTTGCTAAACAAACGAAAAGGCAGACATACGCCTTTTGTGTTTTAACACCTCTATGCCTAGTTAACGTTATATTAAAGGGACCAGCATAGTCAACGCCAGTATCAACGAATGGTTTGATCTGACTAGTTACTCTCGGTGAAGGTAGATTAGCCATGAGTGGATATTTAGGTTTAGGTTTAAATTTGAAACAGAAATTACACGCCTGAGTGCGTTGTCTAATCAAATTTCTCGCAGACAATATCCAATATTTCTGTTTAAGTAAGGAGTTCAAGAGGTACGGACCGGTATGTAAATTCTTCCTATGATAATAATCAACCAGAATTGTTACAAAATGATTTTTTTTCGGCAATAGGAAAGGATGTTTGTAATCAAAACCTACTTTCGCATTTTTTATTCGGCCACCCACTCTAATACAACCAAAATCATCTAAAAATGGCGACAATTTTCTGAAAGTGTGAGGTACACATTTATTCAACTTCAATGCACCCATCAATTCCTTGAAATAGACTACTTGTAATGTCCTAATAATGTATTTTTCAGAAATTTCTAAATCTTTCGAAGTAATCTCTTTCGAAAGTGGCAATATGTGCGCAAAGCGCAAAACGATCGTCATACTACGCAACAATTTATTGAACGAAGAAAATCGTTGAAAGTAAACATTTAGGGGGTTTTCAACGGATTCTGTTACAGAGACTAAAGCTATAACTTGCTGTTCTGGTAAATCACAAAACTCCATTGAGTTCAATGATTTTATTGGCCATTCAATTATATCTTTTTTCAGCCATGGTGGGCCAAACAACCATTCTGTTTTGTCTTCCACAAATTTTGCAGATGATATACCACGAGAAATAATATCAGCGATATTTTGTTCACCCGGAACAAAAAACCAATGAGCGGAAGTAATATTACTTTGAATTTTGGAAACTCGATTCGCGATGAATGTTTTCCATCTATGAGGTGAATCTGACAACCAACCTAAAACGATTTGGGAGTCAGTACAACAAATAACTTTATCGATTTTACATCGGCATAAATAAACTGATTCGATATACTTCATCAATTTGGAAAGCAGTAAAGCGGCGCATAATTCAAGTCGAGGTATTGATTCTATCTTTAGAGGGGAAACTCTAGATTTTGAACTAATTAAACCAACATGAACTTCCTCCTCAAAAATCACACGTAAGTAAACTGCAGCGCCATACGCATTCTGGCTTGCATCTGCGAAGCCTATCAAGGTGATAGGGAAGTCAGGTGTCACATGTAGCCACCGTGGAAAATTCACCTGCTTCAAAAGAGGTAATTCAGCTACAAATTGTAACCACTTATTACGCAAACTAAGAGGGATTTCGTCATCCCAATCCAATTTGATCGACCAGAGATATCTAATAAAAAGTTTAGCATATAAAACAACCGGACCCAAAAGACCAAGTGGATCAAATATTTTACTGATTTGGGAAAGTATGATTCGTTTAGTGGGAACCTGGTTGCCGATCGTAACTTCATTTATGTCAAATGAGAGAACGTCTAATTCAGCCTGCCACTGAATTCCTAAAACCTTAATAGTCCCTTTTTCAAATGGAAATGGTTTCTGTGAACGTTTTTCCTCGGGTATAAACTCCCTAAGTTCAGAAGCATTCGTATGCCACTTCGTGATTTCAAAACCACCAGTTTTGAATAAATTTGTCAACTGAAGGTATAGCTCTGTTGACTTACCTATGGACTCTATACTTGTAGTTAAATCGTCAACGTACATATCCTCAAGAATGGTTTTCGATGCTTGTGGATAATTATGTGCTTCATCTAAAGCTAACTGTCTCACAACTCTCAAAGCAAGATAGGGAGAAGTTTTAACCCCAAACGTAACTGTAGTGAGTTCATATACATCAATTGAATCACTCGATGAAAATCGCCACAAAATGCGCTGGAATCGTTGATCTTGGCGATTAAGACGTATTTGTCGATACATTTGACAGATATCAGCTATTAATGCTACTTTGAAAATTCTAAAATTCAAAAACATCTTCAGGATGTCCGCCTGAAGTTTCGGACCTGTGTATAAACAGTCATTGAGGGAAAATCCTGAAGGGACTGTCTTCAAGCTAGCGTCAAATACAATTCGAATAGGGGTTGTTTTACTATCTTTCTTAAAAACTGGATGATGTGGAATAAAATACCCATTAGATTGATCAGAAAAATCTCCTAATTTCCCGACAAACCGCAAATGCCCCTGAGCCAAATAATCTCGAATAACATCAGAATACATCTGTTTCAAATCCGAAGAAATCTCAAATTTTCTCTCCAAAGCATTGAATCTTTTAATGGCCAAATTCACCGAATCAGTCAAATTATCAGGAGAAATCCTGAAGGGCAAAGAAACCGTATATCGGCCATCCTGTTTACTCCGCGAACAACACGACTTAAAATGATTCTCACATTCTACTTCATCAGGGCTGAATTTGTGAATTTCAGGGACTTCTTCTAACTTCAAAAAATTTCTAACAAGTTTTTCAATTTTTTCCATATCACTTATAGCGCTAAAAGATATGCTATCTTCTGAATTCGAAGAATTAACCTTAAAAGCTGTTCCACACAAAATATATCCTAAAGTAGTATCTAAAGCAGTCAATGAATCGGAAGTATCACCCATGATTTTATTACCCTTTATAATGGAATTAAAAAGCGTTATTCCGATAATCCCATCGATTTCGCAAGACTGGGAAAATTTTGAATCAGCCAACGGAAGATCCTTAATGTGTTCTAAATTTCTCATTGAAATATTACTGGTGGGCAAGTTTATTAACAACTTATCTATGATCAAAGCATTCAATCTATATTTTAATCGCGAATCAAACTTAGAACCGATGATTATATTCTCTACATAACCTCTTATATGACTTTGTGTATTTCCGATACCAATAACCGACGAATCTCTCTCAACAAAAGCTAAGTTCAAACGTTCACAACATTTGAATGTCAAGAAATTCTCTTGACTACCAGTATCCACAAGAACGCGAATTATTTCCGTGCATCGATCAGAAATATGTACTAAAACTTCTGCAGTAGGTAAAACTGTCGTTATATCTCGACCTATAGGTTTTTGAACACTTGTACAAGAAATACTTTTCGATTCTGTTTGTTCGATGTAATTGTTAGCTGAA
This sequence comes from Propylea japonica, assembly GCA_013421045.1. Lineage (NCBI taxonomy): Eukaryota > Metazoa > Arthropoda > Insecta > Coleoptera > Coccinellidae > Propylea > Propylea japonica. The sequence continues at coordinate 2,014 of JACDNR010000362.1, read as the reverse complement.
GAAGTTGAGGGTTGTGAATTCAGCGTGACAACAGCAGAATTATTGCGATCAAAATGTAGCAAAGTATTGTGGCGGCTATTACAAACATTACAATTAGTTTGAGATTTACAAGCAGATATGCGGTGTCTAGGACTCAAACAATTTATGCATAAAGATTTTTCTTTCACCAATTTGAAGCGCTCCATTGGAGTAATTTTCGAAAATTTCGAACATTTATTGATTAAATGTGAATTCTGATTACAAATAGGACAGGGAAACGAAATTGTTTTTTCGGAAGAAGCTGCCATAAACGAGTGAGTTTTCAATTTGGGATGTCTAGAATTTACCATTGAATTTGACGAATTCTGATTACTAGATTTCGAGGTTCTATCCAAAACTTTAGCTTGCAATTTAATGAAGGTAATCAACTTATCGTATGTAGGTATCTCTCGATCCTTTAAAGACATTTCGAATGTTTTTTGAGTGTTTGAATCTAGTTTAGAAAGAGCGATAGACACCAACAAAAAATCAGCCAAATTATTTATGGGCAATTGTTTCAAAGCACTTACTGAAACGTCGAACTTCTCCAAAAATATTTCCAGATTATGCGCTGATTCAACAATTATTGATTTAAAATCAAGAATTGACTTCAAATATGTCATTGCTAACAGTCTTTCGTCCTGAAATTTATCGACCAAAATATTCCAAATTGTTTCATAATTTTCGGCAGTAGGAATTACTCCTGAACACAAAGTTAAAGCGCGACCACTGAGTTTACTCATCAGGTAATGTACCTTACAAGCATCATCTAATGAAGAATTATCATGTACACAACTTTTAAAATTCTGATAAAAAAAGGCCAGTTTTTTGGATCACCTGAAAAATCGACTAAATCCATTTTAGGTAACCTTGGCTGCGATTCTACTAATTTTTTTGAAGAATGTGTTTTATTTTCAATATTTTGTGCGGCGGCCATAATGTGGCAATACAAATTTTCAGCAGATTCAACTACCTGATAACTAGGAGTAAAGTTTGGTAAGATTTCTAACGAAAGTAAATTTATGTCCTCTACCACATCCATGAGTTGAGTTCTACTATTTTCTAAAGAATTCAAACCAATTTTGAAATATTCAATTACTTTCGACTTATCCAAATCCTTTATATAATCATATTGTTTTTGAAATCTAGAAAATATAGCTTGTTTCTTAGCTTCCAAAACTTTCAATCTAATTTGTCCCTTTTCACTCATCTTGAGTGAAAGAATATCAACAAAATTTATAACCTAAAAAATACTAATATGGATGAAAATGTTGGGCGGAGCGCGAATACTAGTCTGATTGAATATGTCAACCGAACAAAAGAAAACTGACAAATTGATTCGCCAGATGGTGAATTTGGGCTAAAATTGAAATGGCTGAAACTATGGAAATTGTGGTAAATATACGGCCCGAAAGGATCAAATGATTAGGCCTTGGTTTATTTAATATTAAAATAAATTCAATCCAAGAGACCTTTGCAATAATGAATTCAACCAGTTAAAATTTAGCAGACTGTAATAAGGAAAACGAAGAAAAATAAAATGTATGCACATAAACCAGTTCAATGCCCAAATAGACCACTTACTTTTGATCTCTGGTAGTATTCCTGATGGGTTTTATGGTACTCTTACGACCTTTCTAGGTGAAATATTAGGAAGGCTTGAAAGGAATAGTAAGGATTAAAGATAATAAGATATACCCATTGATACCAGAAACTGGAGAATAGATGTTGTCTCCTTAACCTTCTTCAAAAGTTCTAAATGAGCGTTGTTACACCACACTAATTGTGATTTCACAAAACTAATCAACTATATTAATTAATTTCAGCGGCGGAAAATTCTAATAAAGCGAAACGAATAATAAGAGCGATTACATTCATAGATCGACGAATACTGAACTAAACATATGTACATACGCGTAAATAACGCATATGGTCCTTTTAATTTATACGCGAATTGAAAACAAAAACTGTGAAATAAATATACGGGGCGCCAACA